>JAPDSC010146804.1:412963-484937 GCA_026290005.1 Latrodectus geometricus | reverse complement strand
ATATATTCATCCTTAGTAAGTAAAGTATATCAAATTTGCTTTTTCCATATTTTATTTATTTCGTTAAATTTTCACAAAGTATCTTTATAAAATAATCTAATTGAACTGATGTAAGAAAATTGTTAGATTTTACTCTGGTGTTTTTTAATCTAATATGCCTGAAATTTTAAATTATCATAAAAAATTTAAAACTTCTAATACTTTAACTATCTGAAACGGTACACATTATAAGGAAAGGAATTCACACATTATAAGAAAAGGAACACTGATTCTGCGAATATCTATTGATCCCTTAAGCGGTTTGCCCATACAGAATACGTGCTACCTAAAATTGGCCTTAACTGGTTTGCCCGTATGGCGTACGGGCATCGATATTTTCTCCTTTCCTTTTCTGGTTTGCCCGTATTTTTCATTATTGTAAAGAGACAATTTAGTATTAATATTTTTCAACAGATGGCGTGGCTTGTCCATGCAACTGAAATGCTTTTCATCCGGGTTTTTCTTGGTAGCGATTATTTTTCTTTAAAATATTTGTTCTACTGTATTCAACGCTTGTGAATTTAAAACTTTGTCTTTTCTTATGGAAGTTATGGATGGAATAAAAGACGAAAATACTTTCTTGTTAGATGATGAACTCTGCTCTGATGAAGATTTAAGTTCCGCAAGAATTTTCACCGAGGTTGATGTGAAAAATCCACCTGTTCCGTGTCATCGATTTAAATTTACTGGTATTCCTCCTGTGCACATACAATTTGACAATTTTCTGATGTTCTACAATTTTATTAAACATTCATTATCTTCTCTCATGAGTAAAATTGTGGGAGAGACAAATAAAAATGCATGAGAAAAGCAAACATTTAGGGGTTTTTGTGTTCCGAAATTGTGAAATAAAAAATGTAAAAGCATTAAAAGTGAAAAAAAAAAATTTCTTTTTATTCTTATTCTATTAAGTATGGTACTTAATTATATGCAATAAAAAAAGCCGTTCTTGGAAGCATTTCTACTAAAAAATTGACTTAAGGTGTTAAATTAAGTTTTACATCACACAATGACCAAAAATAAACATACCTTTAATAATCAATCTTGCATTTATGAAGATTAAATGAATTCAATTCAGTAGTTTCAAAGCTATTAAAAATATTACATTCATCTTATTTTGTAGCAAATTTTAATTAGAGTGAAAATAAGATATTTGTACTTACGGTTGACTTCTTCCCGTAGAAGGTACTGAAATAGAAAGAGTACCTTATAAAAAATTAAGGTTAGAAAACATTATGCACTAATGAAATATTAATAATTTTACTTTGTTTCAGAATTCAACTTTGGTATGCCCCTCAGGGGGTTTACTTTCTTTAAGTAAACACGGGTGTCACAATCCCGAGGTACCCCAGTGATCTTTCCTCTTCTTTCTTTTCTTCTCTTCCCTTCTGCTTTCTCTCCCTTTTCTCCCTCATTGTGGTTGCCTCTCATGAGGTTGAGGGCTCCCCTTGAGCAGCTGTCGCCGCTCTGTTGCTATTAGCTACTCTTGGGGACTAAATCACCCACGTGTTTGCCGTACGTGGAGACCCGTGTCCCTGGAAAGGAGGGTCCTGGTAATTGAGGCCCCCAGAGACCAACACATTACTTTGGCCTCTGCTTCAGGTAAACGGGAGGTGTGTTGTGGTCCTCAGCACATCAACCGGCTTCATGGATCAAGCGATCGGTACATGTGCTGGATGACTCGTTAAGGGTGGAGGCCATCACAGGGATGTACTGTGAGCGTATAGGATCTGGCTAGCACTGGTGCAGCTGGTCTGCATCCCCTTGTAGGACTCGGTGGTGGGTGGTGCGGTCAGGTCCTGAAATTTTAATTAATACTCAATGGAAAAACAAAATAAATCTTTTCTCCCACGGGAGAAACAGTTGTCCAAAATTAAAGCGAAATATTTTATTTTAAAAGAAATGAGGGAAGTTTTACAACTGTCTCTCCTTTTCTCATTTCTAAAGGAATATCTGGCTTAGTTGGGGAAGTGAAAAGTATACAAAAACTGCGCTCAGGTGATTTAACGATTGAGGCTGCATCAGATCTTCAAGCAGCCAATCAATTAAAAATTACAGCACTGGCAAACTTAGAGGTGACCGTGTTGCCTCATGGTAACCTTAATTTTTCTCGAGGTGTTATCTCAGCAAAGGATTTGTTATATTCGTCTACGGAGGAGATTCTTGAAAATCTACAGTGTCAGAATGTCTGTGGCGTTGAACGCATTATGGTCAGAAGAGATGGAAAGTTCATTGATACTAAACATCTCATACTGACCTTTGCGACGCCAGAGCTCCCTGATAAACTCAGAGTAGCTTACATGAATTTACCCGTAAGACCATATATTCCAAATCCACTGCGATGCTTCCAATGCCAACGCTTTGGAGACTCGAAGAGTGCTTGCAGAGGCAAAGTCACCTGTGCTCGTTGCGCGGTGACTGGCCATGAAAGTTTGAACTGCACAGCTAAGGAGGCGTGTGTCAACTGTCATGGTGACCACCCCTCCTACACTCGTAGTTGTCCTCAGTGGGTACTTGAGAAGGAGATAACGACCATCAAGGTTACAAAAAAAATGTACCTATCCTGAGGCGAGAAAAATGGTCACCTCTCGTACTCCTCAAGTAGGAGTAAGTTATGCTAGTGTCGTTAAAAAAGTCACCATTTCGAGAGCTACACAAACTGATTTATGTACTCTTTCCCCAGTTAAGTTACCCCAAATCACTGAAAAGCCAAAATTTAAAAAACACCTACATTTTCTAAAAAAAGCTCCTTTCGCAAAATCAAAAGCGGAGAAAGCCTTAAAATTGAAAATATCAAAAGTATCTAAAAATCCATCAATTTCCACCCGTAATGCTTTCTCCTGCTTGGAGACTGACGCGGTGTCTTTATATCCCTTGGATGACGATGTTTCGTTCGAGGAGTTTGTAGATGACCCGCCTTCCAGCTCCGGGAAAGGAGCTCTTCAATTTAAAAAATAACTTCCTTTGTTTCTTGGAACTGCCATGGTTTGCGTTCACATCATGATGACATCAAGTCTCTATTATCATCATATAATCCCGCATGTTTGGCACTTCAGGAAACTTTCCTGAAGTCCAACAATACTATTAAAATGCGTGGATTTAATTGCTTTAGAAAAGACTGTGGTGACGATGGTGCAGTGTCTGGAGGAGTATGCATATTTACATCCAATGATTTTCCCAGCAGTGTCCATCCATTAAATTCTACTCTACAGGCTGTAGCTGTGAGAATTCATACAACATGCTTAATTACAGTCTGTAGTTTGTATTTACCACCACATGATGTCATCTGCCAAGAAGAACTTGATAAATTAGCTGATCAGCTGCCTACTCCATTTTTGTTAGTAGGTGACTTTAACGGACATATAATTCTTTGTGGGGAAGTGATGATACGAATTCTCGTGGTCGTCAGATAGAGCAATTTATTTCTGATAGTTGTCTCTGTCTGATCAATACCGACGAGAAAACATATTTCCACATACCCACAAGAACATTTCATTCTCTTGATCTGGCCATTTGTTCACCATCACTTCTGCCGTTGTTAAATCTAACAGTAGGGAATGATCTGCATAACAGCGATCATTTCCCACTCGTCATCTCCCAGACTGGAGGTAGTAGTTTGCAGCAACGCATACCTACTTACGTGTACAGTCAGGCAGATTGGACGTTATTTACACAATTGGCAGTTGTTGATGATAAAATGGTTATGATCGACGATATTAATGAAGCCGTTAACAAAGTCACTGAAAGAATTATAAGTACAGCTGATTTAGCAATACCTAAAAGTTCTTCTATATTAAAAAGGCGTTGCAAACCGTGGTGGAACATTGAATGCCAAGAAACTTATAAAAAACAAAGGAAGTTATGGGGGTTATTTCGTAGGTACCCCACAACGGAGAATCTTATTGCCTTTAAGAGAGCAAAAGCATTAGCTCGCAGAACTCGTCGTCGAAGTCAGAAGGAATCCTGGTCTCGCTATGTCTCCTCAATAACATCTTCCACATCCAGTAAGCAGTTATGGAGAAAAGTTAAAACAGCTAGTGGTATCTATTCGGAATTTTCAATTCCCGTCTTGAAAACCGCAGCTGCTATATACTCGTCTCCTATTGACATTGCTAACGTCTTTAGTGAAACATTTGCTAGCGTCTCAAGCTCTGACAATTATAGTCCTTCGTTTTTAAGGACTAAAAGTTGAGCTGAGCAAATACCAATTCGTTTTAACCATAGACTAGCTTTGCCTTATAACTGCGAATTTCGGATGTTGGAATTGAAGCGAACATTACAGCAGGCCAATAATACCAGCCCTGGACCTGATGCAATTAGTTATAAAATGCTTCGACATTTAAGTCCAGACTCCCTATTGAACTTATTATATTTGTTCAATAGGATCTGGACTGAAAATGAATTTCCAACATTCTGGAGCGAAGCAATAGTAATTCCGGTCCTTAAACCTGGTAAGGATCCTTCAGAACCATCAAATTATCGACCAATAGCTCTGACGAGTTGTCTTTGTAAGACTCTCGAACGTATGGTTAACGCCCGTCTTGTGCATGTCTTAGAAGAAAATAAATGTATACAGGTCAATCAGAGTGGATTCCGTAAAGGAAGATCCACTCTTGATAACATTACATATTTGGAAACCCAAATCCGCAACGCTTTTGTGCGGAGAAACCATCTGGTTTCCATCTTCTTCGACATTGAGAAGGCATACGACCGTACGTGGTGATATGGTATTCTCCGTTCCTTATATGATTTTGGCTTTAGGGGTAATCTGCCGATATTTCTAAAAAATTTCTTACGCTCCCGTGTTTTCAAAGTTCGTATTGGTCACCTTTTGTCCAATACTTTTATTCAAGCCGAGGGTGTACCCCAAGGCTCTATTTTAAGTGTCACCGTTTTTAACTTGTTCATAAGCACTATTCTTCATCAAATTTCATCTCCAGTTTATGGTACACTTTATGTTAATGACCTGCAAATATCTTGTCAGGGGTCAAATATGAGATTAATTGAGAGACAACTACAAACAACTGTTAATAAACTAGCTGCATGGTGTGCAGAGAATGGTCATACACTGTCTCCTTGCAAGAGTAAATGTGTCCATTTCTGCAAAAAGACTAGCCTACACCAAGATCCTGTAATATATATTAATAACACACCTATTCTCGTGGTCAATGAGATAAAATATCTCGGAGTAACATTTGATCGAAAGCTGACGTTTCTTCCGCATATTTTATATTTGCGGAAGAGGTGCGAGCGATCGCTTAATATCCTCAAGGTGCTTTCAAATACATCTTGGGGTGCTGATCGCTTGTCACTTCTTCGAGTCTACCAATCATTAATTTTATCTCGTATTGACTACGGCTGTGTTGTGTATGGATCAGCTAGGTCTTCTGTTTTACGCAGACTGGACACAGTTCATCCCTCTGCTTTGAGAATATGCTCGGGCGCATTCTGCACATCACCCGTCCAGAGTCTATATGCCATTTGCCAACATCTGCCTTTAGACCTGAGACGAATGCAGCAGTCTCTCAATTATTACGCTAAAATTATTTCTGACCCTGATCATCCATTACATTTATTTGCTCCAACTCCCACTGTGAAGAGATTATATGATGCCAAACCATTTAATATCCCACCCTTCCTCACTCGTACAAAATCATATTTATTTTTGTCAGACCTATGTAATGTCCGTTTCCTTAAAACGGACATATTATCACATCCACCTTGGTATGATCCACAGATAAATTTTGTTAATTCATTTGCTTGTTTTAGAAAATCAGACACAAATAACACAATTTTTCAACAGCTTTATTTGTTACATCACTGTCAGTACTCTTTGTATACGCCAATATTCACGGATGGATCAAAAACAGCAGGTCATGTCGGCTGTGGTGTTTTCATTAATAATATATCTTATAGTTACAGCCTTCATGTATCCTGCTCCATCTTTACGGCTGAAGTAACCGCAATTTATAAGGCACTTCAGCTCGTGAATATTGTAAATTCAAAAACATTTTGCGTATATACTGACAGCTTAAGTGTTTTAAAAGCGTTGGAGAATTTAAATATATATTGTCATCCTATTGTGTCCAAGATTTTCCAAGCATTGGATTCCCTTGCTGACAAGGGCTATGAAATAATCTTCTGTTGGATCTCAAGTCACGTAGGTATTGAGGGAAATGACAAGGCTGACGCAGCTGCTAAAGCTGGGTCACCTAGAGTTCTATCATCTATCCCTCTTTTAGATGTGAGAAAGGGTGTTAAAAAGTTTGTTAATACTCTCTTCCAGGAATTTTGGAGCATGCAAGTCACCAACAAATTGTGTACAATTTTTCCATCTCTCACCACATTATCAGTTTTACCTTTGCGAAGTGCGGATGTTCGTTTGACTCGCCTTCGTATAGGGCACACACGTTTCACACATAGACATTTGTTTTTAAGTGAACTAAATCCATGGTGTGAAACGTGTGATGAACCATATACTGTTTCTCATATTTTAATTTCAAGCACAGATTTTAACAAAGAACGATTACATTTTTTTAAAACCGATTTTATTACATTATTTGATTTGTTAGGGGAACCACCCCACAGAAACCTATTTGCCTTTTTAAGGGCAATAGGTTTTCTAAATTTTATTTAGTTTGTTGTACATTTTACATTTTTATTATTATATACTCATTTAATTTTTTTGTTTTAAAATTTTATATTGTATTAGATTTTAATGGAATTATATACAAAAATTTTTGTTTTTTAAAATATTTTAAAGTTGTTTGGGTTTAAAAAATGTGCAAAATAAAAATTTTAGTTTTGGCGCAGCATGTCCAATTTTGGACCTTGCGCCATAAAACCCAACCCAACAACAACAACAACTTTGGTATGATAATTAGAGAATTTTGAATATGAACTTTTATAACTAGAATAAGTTAGAGAAACTTCCCACATTCACAATTAGGGTCAATATGAAAATTATAATCTATCTCTATCATCCATTCTCATTTTACTTTAACAACCATTCTTTATAGAATGAAAGATAAGAAATATTTATCATAAGAAATATAATGAAAAAGTGTAAAAATGCTAAATTTTTCCACCCAAACAAAAGGAGACAAAACTTATCCTTGATTTTGATTTACTCTTCAATCTTTACTTAGCTAAGATTTCCATTAAAAATAATGAAAAGCAAAAGAAATGGAAAGAGTGGAAAATTCAGTGGAATGGTGTAAGAAAAAGTGCTGTCTCACCACATACATTCAGGCAAATTATCTTGAAAGGAGTTCGGGTGAAAGTTTAAGAGGCTAATGTATATTAACTCTTGCGGATCAACGATTTTTCGATAAAATCAAAAATTAAGGTCTTTATTAGCTGGTTTAAAGGAATTTGTACTGATATTTTATTCTACAAGAAACACGGAATAGTACCTTACCCTCTCAAAAGCTGCCATATTTTACATTATTGATTTGATGGAAACTGATACTGAATGGTTCGAAGCCCAAAGCATCCACCATTTTACACGGTAATTTTAATTACATTTCATTTAGTTTGATTATTACAGGATGTTTTTATGTCCCTGAATAATCAACAAGTAAGTAACTTTCATAGCTGATTCCTCGCGGCTCTGTGTTTTAAAAGGCAGAGTAGAAAGCATTCTTATTCAAAATAGATGAATACACGAACTGTGGAAATTGAAGACCAAATCGTGAAACATTCTTCTCAGACTCGATGGTTAGAGAACACACATAATTACAATTGCCTTGACTTTAGATATGCAATTAATAACTGAACAATATATTCTGCTTAAATTAGCGAGCCGCACTGTGCCACAAATAATCCATTATGCACTGTGACACACATTCAAATAAAGGGGTTCACTGACCTTGAGAGGGAACGGAAGCAATATACTCCAGATCACCGAATCCATAGGGTCCTCAAATGCTTCTGGGTTGTCTTTTATGATCCTTTATAGGAAAAAAAAGTAATAGACTGCCTAATAAGAAAATACGAAGTTATTTTTATTGTGCTTGTATCAGTTGATTAAAAAATTATGATTGTAGTTAATACAATGAGGAAATGCATTATGTATGCATGATACTGTAAAAGTCCGAAATCTTACGTTTTACCTGTAAAATCGAGCTTTTACTAACGTGGCTGGGTAAAAATCCTAAGTACGCTTTAATTTAATTCCATTTTGGACTTTTACCATACTTTTACGGATGAAACTTACAAGTTTACAATGCTTTCCTGTGAAAACCCGAAACAAGGAGTTATTAATGATAGGATTTCCCAATCGCAGATATATTGTATACAGTGTGTACAATAAAAAATTAAAATGAGCTTTAATTTTTTTTTAATTGATAATATATATAAATTGCAAAAGTCAAGATAAGGTATGATTTAAGATCACGTCGATGAAATCATCTTAAAGACCGTTCTATCGATTAAAAGAAACTAAAATATAAAGTAATTTCACAAATAAGATTCCACGTGAAAAGCTAAACTAATGCATAATTCTCTCAATAACTACAATAAATATTTCATTAATTTTTAAAAAATAGTTGTAATAATAGCTAAAAAATTAAATTGATAGCTTGGAGAAAAAAATGAAAAAATAGAAAAATGTAGTGTACTTTCCTTTAATACCATTTTAATACTTCTTACCGCTTAGCACTGGTGTATAAAACGTAAGCCACAATGCTAATAGTCATGAAACGGAAGAAAAGGGTTTTGTGGGATTAATACAATGAATATGCAACTAAGAAAGGTCATACTTATGCAAATGTCAGGAAGAAATTTCATAGGCGATGTGAGCATACGCAAATGCGTGAGGTTGGAGCGCAGTTCAAGACTACAATAAAAGGAAGGATGAAGAATCAATTGGAAACATTGGAATGGAAGAGAAGTGACTTCTTTCAGGAAATATTACTAGAAAAGAAATTACCTGGTTGGTTGGTTGGGTTTTGTGGCGCAAGGCAAAACCCATATTCAACGTTAAAAATTTAAAAAACAAAAATAGTTGTATATAAATATATTAAAATCTTAATGAGTATAATTGCAAATGTAAATTAAATCTCATAAAGTTTAAATAAAATGCAAAAATCCAATTGCTTTGAAATAGGCAAAAAGATTTCTGTGGGGTGGTTCCCCCAACAAATCAGACAAGGTTAAAATATCAGATTTAAAAAATTGTAAATGTTGCTGGTTAAAATAATGACATGAAATTAAAATATGATAAATAGTGTATGGTTCATCACAAGTTTCACACTTAAAAACAAATGTCTGTGTGTGAAACGTGTGTGTCCGATACGAAGGCGAGTCAATTTAACATCTGCTCTTCGTAACGGTAAAACAGATAATGAGGTGATGGATGAGAAAATACAATGTAATTTATTGACAACCTGCATATTCCATGATTCCTGCCAAAGAAAATAAATGAATGATTTCACACCCCTTCTCACATCAGAGAGCGGAACCGATGATATAATTTGACATGATGCAGCCTTAGCAGCTGCATCTGCTTTCTCATTCCCATCAAGACCTACGTGGCTTGGTACCCAACAAAATAAAATTTTGTAACCCTTGCCAACAAGGGATTCCAATATTCTGAAAACTCTAGACACAACTGGATGACTATTAAAACTATTGCCCCTCAAAGCTTCCAAAACACTCATGCTGTCAGTATACATACAAAATTGACGACAGTCATCTGTATTCACCTGCTGAAGAGCGTAGTAAATAGCTGTTGCTTCAGCAGTGAAGATGAAGCAGGACGAATGCAGGCTGTAGCTGTAAGTTGTATTATTAATAAAAATACCACAGCCAACATGTCCTGCTGATTTAGATCCATCTGTGAATACAAGTTTGTATGACTGATACTGACAGCAATGAGAAAAGAATAGCTGTTGAAAGACAATAGATGTTGTGTCAGATTTTCCATATTGAGCAAAGGAATAAATAAAATCAATTGTCGGGTCATACCAAGGTGGATGAGCAAAGTAATCTGATGATTCAATCCGCAAATCACATAGGTCAGTGAGAAACAAATGTGTCTTTATTCGTGCGAGAAAGGGTGGGATGCTCATAGGACGAGCATCATAAAGTTTTTTTAGACCAGGATTAGGAATCATGGAGAGTAGCGGATGATGAGGGATCGATATAATTTTATAATAGTAATTGAGAGACTGCTGCAATCGTGGCAGGTCTAACGGCAATTGATAACAAATCACATACAGACTCTGGAAGGTGATGTGCGAAATGTGTCAGAACATATTCTCAGGACAGAGATTGGACAGTGTCCAATCTGAATAAGACAGAAAACATTGCAGATCCATACACAACACATCCGTAGTCTATGCGGGATAAAATCAGAGATTGATAAACCCGAAAGAGTGATGTGCGATCCGCACCCCAAGAAGTGTTTGATAACACCCTGAGGATATTCAGCGATCGCTCACATTTCTTCCGCAAATATAAGATATGCGGAAGAAAAGTTAATTTTCGGTCAAATATCACTCCGAGGAATTTCACCTCATTGACCACAGGTATTGGTGTATTGTTGATGTAAATTATTGGATCATTATGCAGGCTAGTCTTTCTGCAAAAGTGGACACAACTACTCTTGTCAGAGTATGGCCATTTTCAGCACACCAGGCAGCTAATTTATTTACAGCAGTTTGTAACTGTCTCTCAATTAACCGCATATTGGACCCCTGACTTGATATTTGCAGGTCGTCAACAAACAAAGTTCCTTGAACAGAGGATGGTAGGTGATGTAAGATGGTTATTATATACAAGTTAAAAAGTTTTACACTTAAAATGGAGCCTTGGGGTACACCCTCAGCTTGGATAAAAGTATTGGAAAAAATACTTCCATCACTAATTATAAAAACACGGGAGGTTAAAAATTTTTGCAGGAATTTCGGCAAATTGCCCCTGAATCCAAAATTATATAAAGTACGGAGAACTCCATATCGCCACGTACGGTCGTAGGCCTTCTCTATGTCAAAGAAAATGGAAACCAGATGATTTCTTCGCACAAAAGCATTGCGAATCTGGGTCTCCAAATATGTTATATTATCTAGAGTGGATCTTCCTTTCGGAAGCCACTCTGATTAATATGTATACATTTATTTTTTCTAAGACATATACGAGTCGGTTATTAACCATACGTTCAAGAGTCTTACATAAGCAGCTGGTCTGAGCAACTGGTCGATAATGTGATGGTCCTGAAGGATCCTTACCAGGCTTCAGAATTGGAACCACTATGGCTTCATTCCACATAGATGGAAATTTATTTTCAGTCCAGATTCTATTGAACAGATGCAATAAGTTCAACAGAGAATCTGAATTTAAATATTGAAGCATGTAATAGCTGATTCCATCAGGTACTGGACTGGTGTTATGGGCCTGCTTTAGTGCTTTCTTCAATTCCAACATCCGAAATTAGCTGTTATAAGGCAAGGCTTGTCCATGGTTGAAACGAATTGGCGTTCTTTCAGTTCGACTCTTAATCCTTAGGAACGAAGGAGTATAAGAGTCGGTGCTTGAGACACTTGCAAAAGTTTCACAAAGGACATTAGCGATATCCTTGGGAGAAGAGTGTATAGCAGCTCCGGTTTTCAAAACAGGAATAGATAATTCCTTATAAATACCATTGGCTGCTCTCACTCTTCTTTATAACTGCTTACTGGATGTGGAAGATGTTATTGAAGAAAGATAGCGAGACCAAGATTCCTTCTGACTTCGACGACGAGCTAATGCTTTTGCTCTCTTAAAGGCAATAAGATTCTCCGTTGTGGTGTACCTCCGGAAAAGCCCTCATAACTTCCTTTGTTTTTTATATGTTTGTTGGCATTCATTGTTCCACCATGGTTTGCAACGCCGTTTTGGTTTAGAAGAACTTTTAGATATTGCTGTATCAGCTGCACTTACAAATGTTTCAGTGACTTTATGTACGGCATTATCAATATTCTCAAATCGTAACCATTTTATCATCAACGACTGCCAATTGTGTAAATAACGTCCAATCTGCCCGACTGTACACGTAAGTGGGTTGACAAATTCGTACACTACTACCTCCAGTCTGGGAGAAGACGAGTGGGAAATGATCGCTGTTATGCAGATCATTCCGTACTGTTAAATTTAACAACGGGAGAAGTGACGGTGAACAAATGGCGAGATCGAGAGAATGATATGTTTTTGTGGGTTTGTGGAAGTATGTTTTCTCGTCGGTATTCATCAGACAGAGGCTATTGTCATGAACTCCCATTAGTTGTGCCACGGTGGCGCCACGGTCAAGTGAGTTCAGTTGATACTGAGCCATGCTCGGGGAAAGAAGCCTTTTGAAACATTAGATGTGTTTTTGTTTCGTTTTTTTAGTGTAGTGTGCTGTGTACGTTAAATTCCTAAATGTATATGTTTATTGTAAATTCAGTTCATTAAAGAGTTAAATAAAACTGCAAGACCTCTGTGTCATTTTGAGAACTGTTAAATGATTCAAAGATTAAGAAATTCTAGAAAAGATCGTGGAGTTCCTCGAAAATAGAAAGGTAAGTGAACCTTGCCTTCCGTTATTAAAGAAATATTTTTTATCAATTTTTTCATATAAAAATTGATATTTGGCACTCGAACAGGGACTGCCACGTAAATGACTCTTAAACATTGATTGTTATTATTTACATTTTGAAAAAGAAACATAAATCTTGTATGTTAAAAATCGAAACTAAAACATCGCTTAATAATTTAGAATAATGGATATTAAGATTGATTATTATATATTAGAATAGTTTATATATATATATATATATATATATATTGACTCTCTTGCTAACATAATGGCTGAAGAAGAATTGAATAAATTAAAGCGAAAGCGAGGTTTTCTAAGATCTTCGATTACGAGGCAAATTGCTAAAATCGAAAGTCAGAAATCGGATGTTAATGCCGAGGTACTAGAAGAATCTCTTGAGGTTTTTTATAAGAAATGTGATGAGTTAAAAATAATTGATTCACAAATTGAAAGTTTCATTAAAATTGATGAAATTGAGGAAGAACTTGCGGCTGTAGAAGAATACCAAGAAAAAATAACTAGAACGAGATTCCGAACTTTAAGATAATTAAACAATTAAATACCGAAACTGAAAAGATTAATTCTATTCAGGAAACTGATATTTCTCACAACAGTTTCAGTCAGAATCCCATTCAAATCCCTTGAAGGAAACCGCTTAAAATTACCAAAATTAACTATTCCAAAATATTTTGGAGAGATTTCTGAATGGTTGAATTTTTGGAACTTTTTCAATTCTTCGATTCATGAGAACGTAAATTTAAGCAAAATTGATAAATTCATTTACCTAAGATCATTTTTGGGAGGTTCTGCATTTAATGTGATTGATAGTTTAGAATTAACAGCAGAGCATTATGACTACGCAATTAATTTATTGAAGGAACGATTTGGTGATAAAAAAGTTTTGATTAATGTACATATTGAAAAGCTTCTCCAAACAAACCCATTAAAAATTCTAATGATGTAAAAAGTTTTAGGAACAAATTTAATCACATACAAAAGAATATCAGAAGTTTAGAAAGTTTATCAGTTAAAAAAGAAAGCTATTCGAATATTTTAGTTCCCATATTAACTAAATTATTACCCCGAGATCTATTGTTGGAATTTAATAAAAGATCACAAAATCCCGTTGCAAATGAAATTGATGAGCTACTCGAATTCTTATCAGCGCAACTCTCAGCGAGAGAAAAAACTTTCACAAGTTTGAGTTCTTCCGTTTCGGAAATCAAAACACCACCTGCTAAAGTTATGAGTCATATGGAGAAAGATTCTAGGCGACAGCCATCCGCGGCTGCATTAGTGAATGAATGTGTTAACGAAGAGAGAAGTCAAAAAGGCATTTGTTTATTTTGTAGATCGCCTAAGCATTCTTCGGCTTCCTGCACAAATAATTTGAGTTTGAATGAAAAAATAGACATTTGTCAGCGGTCTGGCTCCTGTTTTCGTTGTTTAAATGATAAAATGAAAAAGAGACATCTTTCCTCTTCTTGCGACGCTAAGGTTGAATGTGAGAAGTACTTAGGCAGGCACGTTTCTATAATGTGCATGGGGAGAAAACTAAAGGTGAAGGACGCGGGGGAAAAAAGAAAATATTTCCGCTCTTCCGAAAACGAAACCTGGTACAGACTGCGTTTTAAGCAATTCGGCTGATAAAGAGAAAATAATGTTACAAACTCTTATTGTGAATGTTTCGGGGTGTAAGCAAAAGTATTTATTGCGAATGATAATAGATACAGGAAGCTCTTGTGGTTATTTATCGGAATTTTCTGCGCGTAAGTTAAAATTAAAGAGTGTTGGGCAGGAAACAGTTGTGCATGGACTATTTGGGGGATCGCATAAAAGGGAAACGCATGAAAAATATGTGATTAAGTTTAGTAATATAGATAATAGTTTTACATGTACATTAAATGTAATGGAACAGAAAACAATTTGTGCCCCGATTCCGAAATTAGAAAAATTATAAAAGAATTAAAAGGACAGGGCATTTATCCTAGTGACATAACTGTAAATGAAAATCTCTTTTTATTTGATAGGAATGCTAATGAAATTCACGGACTCATAGGCGCGGATTATGCAGGAGGTTTGTTTACTGGGAAAATTACAAACCTATCTAAGGGGCTTGTTGCGATGAATACACATTTCGGATGGACTGTAATGGGAAGAACTGGGGAAATTACTAATATAAATGAAGTGCTTTTGTCCCCTCATATTAGTGATTTAAAAATTTCTGACTAATGGTCACTAGACTCTCTGGGAATAACGGAACCGAGTATCTATCAAACGAGATTGGAAATTGAGGAAGCGGCAAAAGTTCATTTTGTTCGTTCGTTAAGCAGGGATGAAGAAGGTAGATATCAAGTGTCACTTCCCTGGTTGGAGGTTCACCCAGATTTACCGAATAATCGAAACCTCGCCGAACAGCGTTTGAAATCGTGCGTAAAAGCGCTACCAAAAAGAACCTGTCTTCAGGATTATTAAAATGTGTTCAGGGAATGGGTAGCAGAAAAAATTATTGAGCCTGTTGATACGGATGAACTGACAAAGGTTGATCTATGGGGTAAATAATGACCCGTCATTATTTACCGCATAGATCAGTCTTTAAAGAGAACTCTACCACTAAAATAAGGCCGGTTTTCGATGCGTCTGCACGAGAGAGAAATTCAGTATCTCTGAATGATTGTATCGAAAAGGGACCTAATAATTTAGATTTGATTCTAAAAATAATTAATAGTTTTTGGCAAGGAAACTTTGGAGTAATTTTGAACATTTGTAAAGCTTTTCAAAAAACAAATGTAGCTCCCTCCGACAAGAAATTTTTATGGTTTTTAAGGTGGGAGGGAGGTGATCTGGGAAAACTGATTGTTTATTCCCATTGTCGTGTAGTTTTTGGCGTGAATGCCAGCCCATTTTTATTCGCCACGACTATCAACTATCATTTAGAAAATGTGGATCACTCGAAGAAGGAAACAGCTTTAAAACATAGAGATTCTCTGTATGTAGACAACTGTGTTGCTAGCGTGAACACTGTAGAAGAATTAAACTCTTTCATCGCGGTGTCTAGAGAATTAATGACTTCTGCGCAATTTGACTTGAGGGGTTGGAAACATAACCGGCCAGGAAGTGACAAAATTTCAAATTTAAATATGCATGGGGATGATTTTAAAGAAATAATTTCAGTTTTAGGCCTTAGATGGGATTTGTACAATGATACTTTATCTTGTGAGGTAAAGGAAGGAAATTTATTGGTGACAAGTAAACGAAATGTTCTGTCGATATTGAGTAGAATTTTTGATCCTGTAGGGTTCACAAGCCCTGTTACTCTTATTCCAAAATTAATCTTACAGGAATGTTGGAAGGAAAAAATTAATTGGGATACGGTACTTCCGGATAACTTGAGGAAAAATTTTCTAAAATGGGCCAATGAACTTAAATATCTAAAAGCTGTAGAAATCCCTAGAAGATTACCCATGCTAAATGAAAATACTACTCTCCATGCCTTTGTAGATGCTAGCAAATTTGCTTAAGCAGCATCAATATTCGTTAGAAATGATAGCGAGGGAATAGCTAATTGCCAATTATTACAGGCTAAGTCAAGTGTAACGCCCCTAAAATCAATAAATATTCCAAGATTAGAAATTCTTGCGTGTACCATTGGAGCCAGACTCACGCACTCTGTCAAAGAAGATTTAAATATGAACAATGTGAGAACTTTTTTCTACAGTGATTCAATGAACGCCTTATACTGGATAAAAGAGCCAGATAACTGGGCCACATTTGTAGCACACCAAGTAAATGAAATTAGGAAGCCGACAGATCCAGAGGATTGGCGACATATTCAAGGAAAATATAATCCCGCCGATTTACCCTCAAGAAGTTGCAATCCGAAAGATTTATTGAAATCCCGTTGGTGGGAAGGGCCAGATTGGCTGAAGCTGCCATAGAAAGATTAGCCCGCTAGCGAAATTTCTGCAGTAATAGAAGTAGTCCTTTCAGAAAGAAAAAAAACTGTGATAACGGCTACAAATTTAGTTACTAATAGGTTTGAGTTCTTCCAGATCTCCTCTTTCATTAAAATTGTTAGAATTATGGCTTACATCATTCGATTTTGTAAGAATATCAAAAGAAATAATGTGGACAGAAAAAAGGGAAGATTAGAAATAGAAGAAATCGAAACATCTGAGAGGTTCATTTTAAAAGAAATCCAAAGTGAATCTTTTACTGGAGAAGAAAAGCAGAACTTCCGAACCGTGAAAGGCCGTGATGATCTGTTGCGAGTTTCGACAAGGATAACCTAGAGAAAGGACTTGGAGAATTTTAGGTTTCCCATATTATTGCCAAGTAAGCATAAGATGGTTGAAAAATTAATCATGAGCAAGCATATTGAACTTGATCATGTCGGTACTCAGACATTGATGTCCCACCTCAGAGAATCCTATTGGATCATTAAGACCAGAAGAACAGTGCAAAGTGTGATAAGAAATTGTACTAAATGTAGAAAATTTTCTGTTCAACCATTGGAAGCTGAAAGCATTCCTCTTCCAGAGGATCGTGTCAGAGATGCGGCTGTCTTCGAAATCATTGGTATCGACCTGTGTGGACCAATGTTTCTGAAAGGGGAGAGAAAATGTTGGGTTGTTCTCATCACCTGCGCCATCTACCGAGCAGTACATCTTGAATTGGTATCTTCCTTAACGACAGAATGTTTTATCCAGGCGTTTCGCCGCTATATTGCACGGAGAGAACGTCCCTCTACTGTATATTCCGACAATGCCACCAATATTGTAGGAACAGCAAATCTTTTAAAAACTATCGATTAGGGTAAAGTCGAAGATTTTGCTTCAATGAAAAGAATCTCTTGGAAATTCAATCCCCCCTCTGCCCCTTGGTGGGGAGGCTTCTGGGAAAGATTGATAGGAATATTGAAAGGCATTTTTAGAAGGGCACTTGGAAAAGCTTGCCTGAATGAAGAAGAGTTAGTCACAGTTTTATGTGACACTGAAAGTCTCATTAACTCTCGTCCTTTAACATACTTCTCGGAAGATTCAGATGACCTGTCAGCCCTCACCCTATCTATGTTTCTACAGGAAATTAAAGATGTAGGTGTGCCAGAATTTGACATCATCGATTCAAGAAAACTGAATAAAAGATATGCTTACCGTTTGAAATTGCGACAAGATCTGCGAAGTCGATTCAGAACTGAATATCTTGGATTGCTAAAAGACCATTCCAAAGTGAAAAATGGATCATCCATCAAAGAAGGTGATCTTGTATTCATCGGAGAAACAAATAACAAACGAATCAACTGGCCTTTGGCAAAAGTTTTAAAAACCTTTCCTGGAAAGGATGGAAAAGTACGTTTAGTGGAACTTAAGACTCAAACTGGAAATCTTTTAAGACCCATACAAAGACTTTTTCCACTGGAAGTGACAACGATTGACTTTTCATCGGCGAATTGTTCCAGTAAACTGAGTGATAATAGTTCTTGCCAAAACAAGAATTTAATCCCGGATAACGAGGAAGCCATATATTCCCGTTATGGACGATTGTTAAATCCAACTAAAAGACTTTAAACTACTTTTGATATATCATTGATTTATACTGTAGTCAATTTGTTAATATTTTTTGTGTTTAGATTTTTACAGGTGAATCATAGAATTGAACTTGTTGAATGTTTGGATTCGAATTGGTTTACCTTCGAATCCAAAGGTGGGAGAGTGTCACGAACTCCCATCAGTTGTGCTACGGTGGCGCCACGGCCAAGTGAGTTCAGTTGATACTGAGCCATGCTTGGGGAAAGAAGCCTTTTGAAACATTAGATGTGTTTTTGTTTCGTTTTTTTAGTGTAGTGTGCTGTGTACGTTAAAATCCTAAATGTATGTGTTTATTGTAAATTCAGTTCATTAAAGAGTTAAATAAAACTGCAAGACCTCTGTGTTATTTTAAGAACTGTTAAATGATTCAAAGATTAAGAAATTCTAGAAAAGATCATGGAGTTCCTCGAAAATAGAAAGGTAAGGGAACCTTACCTTCCGTTATTAAAGAACTATTTTTTATCAATTTTTTCATATAAAAATTGACAGCTATTATCAGAAATAAAACCCTCAATCTGACGACCGCGAGAGTTTCATCACTTCCCCACAAAGTATTATGGCCGTTATAGTCACCGAATAACAAATATGGTAAAGGTAGCTGATCAACTAATGTATCAAGTTCTTCTTGGTGGATGACATCATGTGGTGGTAAATACAAACTACAGACTGTAATCAGACATGTTGTATGAATTCTGACAGCTACAGCCTGTAGTGTTGTATTGATTGGATGGACAGTGCTGGGGAAGTCATTAGATGTTAATATGCAAACTCCTCCAGACACTGCACCATCATCACCACAGTCTTTACGAAAGCATTTTCACCCACGCAGAGTAATGTTATTTGTAGACTTCAGGAAAGTTTCTTGAAGTGCTACATATGCGGGGTTATAGTCTGACATTAAAGACTTTATGTCATCAAGATGTGAACGCAAACCATGGCAGTTCCAAGAAATAAAGGAAGCTATTATTTAAATTGAAGATCTCCTCCCCTGGAGCTGGAAGGCGATTCTTCTATCATTTCCTCGAGCGATAAATTATCGTCCAAGGGATGAAGAAAGACAACATCAGCTTCCAGGCTGATGGCTCTAAGGGGGGATAAGGAGGATTTCCGAGGACCCTCCTTTGCAGATTTTAATTTCGAGGCCTTAATGCCTCTAGATTTAGCCAAAGAAGCTCTTCTAAATAATGTAGATGTTGATTTTGGCTTTTCAGTTGATACTTGGAGTAATCTCATTACAGGAAGTGGCATGGTATCCATTTGTGTGCTAGAACACTTGGTGACTTTACTTGAAGCTGCGGCATAACTCACTCCAGACTGTGGCGTACGAGAGGCAACAATTTTCCTAGCCTCAAGATAAGAACAGTTGTTTTTTACTTTTATTGTGATTTCTTTTTCGAGAGCCCATTGATTACAACATCGAGAATAGGAGGGATGTACACCGTGACAGTTTACACAAATCTCCTTTGCTGTGCAGGTCGAATTATCGTGGCCAACTACCGCGCAGCGAGCGCAGGTAAGTTTACCTCTGCAAGCATTTCTCAAGTGTCCAAAACGCTTTCATTGGAAACATCTCAAGGGATATGGAATATATTGTCTGACGGGTAGATTCAAGTAGGCAACTTTAATTTTGTCAGGAAGGTCTGGGGTCGCAAATTTCAGAATGAGATGTTTGGTGTCAACACCATCTCTTCTGACTCTAATGCGTTCAACTCCACAGACCTTTTGACTTTTCAGATTATCAAGAATCTCCTCCGTCGAGGTGTTTAACAAATCCCTTGCAGAAATCACACCACGTGAAAAGTTCAAATTTCTATGAGGAAGGACTGTCACCTCTATATTTGCCATCAGTTGCATGTCACTTATTTTGGATGCTTGGGTAGAGTTAGCAACCTCAATTAACAAGTCACCTGATCGTAGTTTTGGAATACCTTTTACTTCACCTATAAAACCCGATATTCCTTTTTGAATAAGGAAAGGGGACACTTTCTTAAATGAACCCACTTTCCTTTTGACTATAAAATATTTCCAATTAGTATCGTTCAATAAATGCTCCCGTGAAAGAAAAAATTTTTTTCTATTTTCCATAATTTGTAACTAAAATTTTGGGACCTGACCGCACCACCCACCACCGAGTCCAACAAGGGGATGCAAACCAGCTGCACCAGTGCTAGCCAAGTCCTAGACGCTCACAGTACATCCCTGTGATAGCCTCCACCCTTAACGAGTCATCCAGCAAATGTACCGATCGCTTGATCCATGAAGCCGATTGATGTGCTGAGGACCACAGCACACCTCCCGTTTACCTGAAGCAGAGGCCAAAGTAATGTATTGGTCTCTGGGGGCCCCAATTACCAGGACCCTCCTTTCCAGGGACACGGGTCTCCACGCACGGCAAACACGTGGGGGATTTAGTCCCCAAGAGTAGCTATTACCAACAGAGCGGCGACAGCTGCTCAAGGGGAGCCCTCAACCTCATGAGAGGGATCATATCGAGGGAGAAAAGGAAAAAAAGCAGAAGGGAGAAGAAAATAAAGAAGAGGACAGATCACTGGGGTACCTCGGGATTGTGACACCCGTGTTTACTTCAAGAAAGTAAACCCCCTGAGGGGTTCCCAATGACGAATTCACAACAGCTTTTTTATGCGATTATTCAGATGTCGTTTGCCCTTCCTACGTCGTCAAAATGCACTAAAATGTCAAATTGCATATTCCAACTTTTCCTTTAATTTTGACATTACTTTGGGATAATTCACAAGAATATTTTGTTCCATAGTTTGATTTGTCACTCAATGGTCATTTTTTGAAAACTTGTGTTAATTAGATCAGAACCTATAGTTAAAGTAGATTCTGAACCACGACAAATACGCATGCCCAAGACGGAATTCGAACTGTGTGTTCGATAAGACAACATAACTACACTTCTGGCCACCCAAATGGCAACAACAAGAAAGATAAGAGATATCACAATAAAATTTATTTTGTAGATAATATGTTGACCAAGTATCAAATGTTTAAATGTGAAGTGGTTCTTGCCAAATCAGTAACCACACCAGCCACCATTGTTGGAGATCACCGCTGGCACACTACTCGGCATTGATACAAAGAGACTTTGGATGAGTTCTTGGGGTACAGCAGACCAAGCAGCTTCCACACGTTGCCAAAGTTGATCTGGTGTGGCAGCTGCGGATATAATCTAGGTCAATAGTTGAGCAATCATGGACCACATGTTTTCTACCGGTGAAAGATCCGGAGAGCGTGCCGCAAGAGAAGAAATTCAATCTGGCGATTGACGAAGAACCTTGAACAATGCGTGCCACGAGTAGTCGCGCATTATCCTGTTGAAATATGACTGTGGGCAAGCTCTGAAGGGAAGAAAGGATAATTGGTTCTTTAAAGTACAAGCATTGCGTACTACAGAAGTGCGAGAGTGAAATTCAATACCATAATACCCGGTGCGGGACCAGTGTGGCTGAGCATAACGCATCTGTTCAGTATCTTCTCTCCACGGTGTCTCCAGACTCGAATGCGGCCATCTTGGTGATGCAGATAGAAGCGTGACTCATCAGTAAACACAATTTCATTCCATTCTGCCGTCCACATGCTTCTTGCATTACATCATTGGGGGTGGAGATGTCTGGCGTTCTGCGTCAAGGGTAATCGAAGCAATTGGACGGCTTGTGAACAGACCACTTTGCTGTAAAAGGCGTCGAATGGTACTTGCAGATGGTACGGCTGAGCTATCCATCACTGCCATGCCCACAATTTGTGATTACGTGAAGTTGTGCACCGAGTAGGATGCGATAGAATACGGCAATCCGTCGTATCCTCCTGCATCCAACGATCACATATCCGCATTATAGTTGTTTGGTTTCCTCCAACACGACTGTCGATTTCCCTGTAAGACGATACACTATCTAGGTAGGCCACTATCCTTTCTGTTGAACTCAGATACTTAAAGAGGGTGGCCATCAATGTATAACTCACACTGTTTTCTATAAGGCATAATTAATTCGATTTTTTTCATTTTTTTTTAAAAAACCACAAGAAAAACACAATTGCCGAACTTGAAATCATCGAAGTCTCCAAGTCTTAAGTAGCGCTATGAAGTGGCGTCATATCTCACTTCCGCTAATGGATGTTGTAAATTTCATGTCATTTGCATGCTTTCTTCAGAGTTTTGCATTTACTTTGGCCAGCATATTATCACTATAGCAGATCTATTCCTTTTATTTCTCACTTCAATGTTCCAATAACAGTGCACTATGCATCATCTATATAATTTGGAGCACAGTATAACCGGTATTTATTGATTGCCGGGAAAATTCGCTAATAGGAAAGTTCAGTGTATATGTGATTGAAAAGTTTCCGGTTTGGTGATTTCAGAATCGTCCTTTATACTGTCGTTCGATGTATATTCCACTTGCGAAAATGTTTCAAAGTAATCAGTGTGAGTTCTTTGCATCTGACAATGCGGACTGAACAGCTAACGGCCGTTTTTAAAAATTTTAAGATCCACGGTGTAAATTAAACTTTTCATAATTTGCTGTATTCACGAGTGGAAAGGGAGAAATCATAAAAATCATTACATTAAGACGTATATGCAAAAGGCAGAAGCGCACCATCCATCGAACCCAGGACCTTTAGCTCCAAAAAGCGCTGTCTTATCCCTAGAAAACGGTAAGCCCCGCCATCCAATATTCACGTTTTTGAGAACGCGTTTCCACTATTTGCAGACATAAGTCTCACATTTTGAGAGGAAAATAAAATTCCACTTAAAAATTCTAATTCATGAGTTTTAATTAGGTATTATGAAAGTTACCACAGTGCTCTTCTTCTGTTCTTAGATTTGAAATGAATTAGACAATATATTTTCTCTGTACAACTTTTTTACTTGGTTTGTATAAATTGAGGACAAAGTTGTTCTAAAAATTTGAATTTCTCACCAAACAATATTCTCTGCACATTAATCAGTTATTTATAATAAAAAAGCAGTTTCAGATGATTACATTTTTCCATTAAAGGTAAAAAAGGCAACCCAATAACTTCGGGGAACACCTGAATTCAATAGCCTGGAACATATTTCTTTCATTGTCAGCGGACCTGTTTATTCATTTATGTATGTGATAATGTATCATTGAGATTATTCGTGTCTTGCTTATTTACGTAGTATAATATAATAATACTGAGCTATTATGTGCGTATCTAATTTCAAGGCAGTTGGCAGCTACTTATATTCTCTAACAACCTTAGTTGAAAGTTTAGAAGTCTTGTATTCAGTTTTAATAATTCGTGTGTTCCATTCACGTGTTAAGGTGGAGTTGTTTGTAACTATCCCTTTTAAAGCGTAGATCTCTATAGAATCGACCTTCCCTGAGCAAGAAGTAGCATTAGACTGAAGAAAAAACCAAACTTGCAATCGTCGTGAAAGCAATCAAAATTTCCGAATCAAGTTTGAAGCTCTGAAATTTAAACTCTTTATGAGTTTCCATCATATCATCAAAGTGAAGTATCTGTCTGCGGGCAACATTTAAGAAGACGAACTCCTTTTCTGCGGTACTGGTGTTGTAAAACAGCGGGTGGGTAACTTCTCCGATCCTAATTGGTTGAATTTGATTTTCCTTGATCTCATTGAAGAATCGTTGCTCCGAAAGAATATATGTATCTCAACAACTTAAGAGTTTTGCACAGCATAATAAAAAGTGCTTCAATTAAAATTTAAGATTCTCCGATTAAATCTACTTAATATATGACATGATGGAGACTTATTAAGAAACGTATTGAAATACAATCAAGAAAAGCGTTGAATCTAATGCAAAAAACATAATCTGATTTTTTCCCCCTTTTGTACAAGAATGCTTCATAACAGTTTTTAACTTCGTTCAAAAATTGACACTTGGAAGAAAATGTCATAGAATTCGATTTGTGACAAATCAACTAAAACTCTCGCTTTGTTTTTCTTCAGTGACATGGTGTTGTGTAAATATAAAACAACCACAAGAACCTCACTTATTTTAACAGTAAATTGCACATTTTTGAAAAACAGAACTAATCCAAATAAAATGCATTTTCTCAAATAAATTATTAAATTATAAAAAAAATGTTAGTTTCAAACAGTGAACAAAATTTTTTTGAATATCTTGTTATTACATAAGTATATAAGATCAATCTCTAATTCCTTTATATATATATACATACACTACTGGCCATTAAAATCGCTACACCAGGAAGAAATGCAGATAACAAAATGATATTTATTGGACAAATATACTAGAAATAACAAGTGATTACATTTTCAAAAAATTTGGCTGGATAGATCCTGAGAAATTTGTACCCAGAATAACCCAATCTGGCAGTAATAACAGCAGTTATACGCCTGGGCATTGAGTCAAACAGAGGTTGGATTGTATGTACAGGTACAGATGCCCATGCAGCTTCAACACGATGATACAGTTCATCAACCGTAGTGACTGGCGTTTGGTGACGAGCCAGTCGCTCGGCAATCATTGACCAGACATTTTCTATTGGTGAAAGATCTGGAGAACGTGCTGGCCAGGGTAACAGCCGAACATGTTCCGTATCAAGGAAGGTCCGTACAGTACCGGCAACATGCGGTCGGGCATTATCCTACTGAAACGTAGGGTTTCGCAGGGCTCGAATAAAGGGTAGAGCCACGGGTCGTAACACACCAGAAACGTAACGTGCACTGTTCAAAGCACCATCAATGCGAACAAGAGGTGACCGAGACGTGTATCCAATGGCACCCCATACCATCACACCAGGTGATGGGCCAGTATTATGATGACGAATGCACGCTGCCAGTGTGCGTTCACAACGATACCGCCAAACACGAATGCAACCATCATGATGCTGTACACAGAACCTGGATTCATCTGAAAAGATGACATCTCGCCATTCGTGCGCCCAGGTTCGTCGTTGATCATACCAGTGAAGGCGCTCTTGTCTATGACGCAGCGTCAAGGGAAGCCGCAACCATGGTCTCCGAGCTGAGAGTCCATGCTGCTGCAAACGTCGTCGAACTGTTCGTGCAGACACTTGTTGTCTTCCAAACGACCCCGTTTCCTGACTCACGGCTCGCTACGTGGTTGCACGATCCATTACGGCCATGCGGATAATATGCCTGTCTTCTCGGCTGCTAGTGATAGGTGGCCGTTGAGATCCCGCATGGCGTTCTATATTACCGTCCTGAACCCATCGATTCCATATTCTGCTAACAGTCATTGAATCTCGACCGACGCGAACAGCAATACTGCGATAAGATAAACCGCAATCCCGGTACGCTACAATTCGACCTTTATCAAAGTCAGAAACGTGCTGGTACGCATTTCTCCTTCTTACACAAGGCTTCACAACAACTTTTCACCAGGCAACAACGTTCAAATGCTATTTGTGTATGAGGAACCGGCTGAACAATTTCCTCATTTAAACACAATGTAGGTGTCGCTACTGGCGCCTGCTTTGTCTGAATGCGCTGAAAATCTAATTATTTGCATATCACAGCACCTTCTTCCTTTCGTATAAATTTCTCGTCTGTAGCATGTCGCCTTCTTGGTGTAGCAATTTTAATGGCCAGTAGTGTAGTATAAAATCTATTTCGATTTTAATACCCAAGAAAAGATTATAATTTAAGTGTAACTTTTTATATCCTTGGTTCCAATGAGACTCTACACACACAATAACCGCATTATTCTTAAGTAGAAAAACATTAAAAACATTTTAAGAATTTATATTAATAGTTATTATTCACTTAAAAAACGTTCTTATCAACATTATATACTATAAAATAATTTGTGATAAAATATTCAATTATTTTATTTGAACACAAAAAAAAAAAAATAAATAAATAAAAATATTCAAAAAAAAATCCAATATATTCAGTTTTTCAAACCACAAAAAAAAGAAAAAGTTTGAGTAAATTAGACCTTATCAAATTCGAACCATTGTCTACATATAGTTAATTTTAACATAATTCTATAGAAATGGTTTAGGAACACAAGAGGTTTTTAGTCATTAAAGATTACTTTTGCGTGTGACTATTACTTTTTTGTCAAAAAGTATTCTGTGGCAAGAACAGAAACACATGCACTGTTCCCCCCCACAAGTTATATATATATTTCAAAGTACCTACCTTGTCACCATGGAGGTGGAGGTAATATCGTTAAAAGACAGCTGAATGTAATTGAAGATAATTTGAATTACAGGGATGAGATAGCAAACTAATGATATGATTAATATATTTATAAATGTGCGCTTTGTAATCCACACTCCTAATTCCTATAACATAATTAATAACTCTCCTTTAATAAAACGAAAACATTATTTTCCTAGGTGATATTCCAATTTTCTAAACAATGTTTTCCAGTTAGATTTAAAAAAGTACAGTGCGTACAAACCACCTATGTATTATAAGATGGCATTTCTTCGTATTTGAGGACATAATATGAAAAAGATGCTACTTTGCCTCTTTCACAACCAGTTTTCACGCAGCACATGATTCTGTCATTGCCTAAGTGTGTAACAGAGTTTCGCAGTAATATATAGCTCGAGAACAAGTGAAAGGTTATATGACAATGATTATAAACTACTTAACAATATTAAAGTAGTGGATGACAAGCTCTACTAGACTATTTCACACTTTTTTTCCATTAAACCTCTAAGTTAAGAATTCAGTCGCAGAGGTTGTGTGAGAGGGAACGAGATATTTCAAGAAATATCTGGATTTTAAGAACGTGCTTCTGAAGAATAAGGGTTGTCTCAGCAACTGGTCGTCTTTATGTCTGATTCAGCTTTACCGTCACTATTTAAACACAAAATTTAATTGGACTGCGAACCACTACAAACATCCACGACCAAGGCGAGAATTGAACATAACCGAGGGCAGAACGCTAATCATTCAGTAGCCAGCTCGTCATATATTTCCTTTAATAAAACGAAAATTTTATGTGTATTATGTCATTATCCAATACCGTTTATTTAATAATGGGTTTCATTAGAAAGTTTATTTAGTAGCTCATGATCTGTTACGCAAGCTCGTATAAAATAAATAAAAGCAAAATAACCTCGTGATTTCAGGAATTAGGAGTGTGGATTATAATCCTTTTTTAAATAAAATGTTTGTTAACTTATATTTTTAAAGATATAATGTTCCCTAAATGAAATTTAAATTTATTTATATGAACATCTAGGATTCAGTTTTTTTAGAAAATAATTTCAAGAAATTCTTCTAGGAGATGTTGAAATTCATGTGATATTATTCTACCAATTATTTATAGTAAAATATATTTGTTTATTAAATAGTGTATTTCACCAATTATTTTTAACAAAATAAGTTTCAGTAATTTTACATACATCATATTTAACAACTATGTTTTTAAAAAGCGATAAAGATTAATATTTTTGACTTACATTAAATTTAAAATCAAAGACTACTTAAAAGGCAGTAAATTAATGTACAGCTACAATAGAAACAATTTCATTTAAATGAACTCTTCTCCCTGTATTTTTTACTTAAATATTAAATATAATAAATAACATTTTTAGAATTTTTAAATTAGTTTACGACTTTTTATATAAATTTACTATGCATAAAATACATAGATAATAGATCTATAAAAGAAATTTCTTTCCACATATGAATATTTATATAACAACAATGGATATCAATATTTCAAAACGTACATACAAACTGAAATTATTCACAGCAATAACCTTTGTAATTTATAATTTAGAGATGATTAGTTTGTAAGGATTGTATTATATTAATACATAAGACAGACAAGTGCCTTTTTAAATTATTTTATTCAGACACAAACATACGTAACAAAAAAGATATGGGAATAATTCCCGCTCGAGAATCATAACAGTTCTCAAATCACAAACTTATTCTCTTCTATTCAAAACAATATCACGGGACGTGACGTGCGCGCTTGCTGCCGCAATTATAATTTTCAACAATTTTACATATTGTAAATTAGCAAAATAACATAATATAGTATATAAAGTAAACAATTATCTTTACGAGAAGAATAATGATAAATTTATAAAATTTTACTCTGTGAAACATAAACATTTGTTTGAAAAGTGAAACATAAACGTTAAAGTTTATGTTTCACTTTTCTAAAGGCAGTATACACAATTTGGATATTGGTCTTTTAAATATGCCAGATTTTGTTCTGGCGTCCACAACACGAATATTGTTATCTTTACCAGGATACGTTTTAATAATGCGACCTAAAATCCATTTAGAACAAGGTAAATTTTTCTCCCTTAAGATTACTATATCTCCAACTCTTTTACATTTTGTTTAGAAAACATCCACTTAGTACGTTGTTGTAAGGTACTTAAATAAAATTTATGCCAAATTTTCCAAATCAATTGAACTGCTCTTGTAGTCCTCTGCTACGTTTAATCAGTTTTCAGAGATATTTACCAAAATAGGCTCTACAATTGAAGTAAGAGATTTTCCTATTATAAAATGTCCAGGAGTTAAAATGTTTAAATCCTCTACATCAGAAGAGAAAGGAGTCAAGGGGCGCGAGTTAAGCATGGCCTCAACCTGAACTAACACAGTCAAAAATTCTTCATATGTAAAATTAGAGTTGCTCACAACACATTTAAGATAATATTTGATAGATAGATATTAGCTTCCCACAAGCCACCAAAGGGGCTTGGGGCTCTAGGAGGAATGAATTTCCATTCAATGCTCTCCTCTACAAAAAAATTAAGCCAAAGTTTCTTGTTTAAGCATTTTGTTATGAAATTCTCGTAGTTTTTTATTTGCTACCACGAAGTTAGTCGCATTATCTGAAAATATTTTTGAAACTTTTCTTCATCTTGCTATAAAGCGTTTAAGGGTTGCAATCATTGACTCTGAAGTAAGATCTGTTACAATTTCCAAATGAATTGTGTGTGTGTGCTTTGGTTATATATATATATATATTTACCAAGTAAAAAATAAATATACAAACAAAAATTTTAATTGGGGAACCTTTTCTTTGATTTTTAATAAAAAAGGGACCGCAAAGATCTATTCCTACTGGATTAATTCTTTCCTTTAGGAGATAACCCATTTTTTGATTGCATACTTGAGGATTTGTTTTAAAACATGTGAGACAATCATGAATTAGTTTTCTACACAAATTTCGACCATTTAAAGACCAATATATTTGCCTGAGTTGAAATAGCAAAGTTAGAGCACCAGAATGTAGATATTTTGATAGTATTGAACTATCAATTTTGTTAACTTACAGTTAGAGGGCAACAAAATTGGATGTTTTCTACAATAACTTAAAGATGAATTACTTAACCTGCCTCCAACTCGAATTATACCTTTTTTATCAAGAAAGGGTGATAAACTTTTTATCTTACTTGATGTAGAAACAGCGGCTTTTTTAAGGAGGCATTTAAAGTCATCATTTAGTTCAACCCTTTGAGTTTTTTTGATTAAGAACATTTCTGCAAGACGATTTTGAGGCGTTTCAACTTTTTTACATTTGATTTTTAGTTCACTCTATATTGTACCCGATAGATCAGTTTTAGAATTTTCTTGAACAAAATTTTCAAGCTTCGTTATCTAGCTTTTGATAGCTCCTTTTAAATGATTTAGTTTATCCATAGAATTCGTTGGTATGACTGCGGACTCGAAGGTCCACTTATGTAATTTATAGTTTAGAGAAGATTAGATTGTAAGGATTGCATTATATTAATACATACCACGGATCATTGTCTTTTTAAATTATTTTATTCAGACACAAACATACGTAACAAAAAACATATGGGAAATAATTCCCGCTCGAGAATCATAACCGTTCTCCTTAAATCACAAACTTATTCTCTTCTATTCAAAACAATATCACGTGACATGCGCGAACAGCTTTCAATTAAAGTAAGTGTATCAATATTAAAAGCAATTTCATTTAAATTAAATTTACGGAAAATTAAGTGAATCGTAAAAAAAAAAAAAAAAAAAAGAATTTAAGGGAAGTTTATTTGAAATATTTAAAAAAGAAAAAACAATATATTACATTTTTTTCTGGTTTGTGATTTTATGAACCCGATTTGATCACACTGGCGGAACTGCAATTCAAATCAAATGGGAATTGCAATTTAAAATAGAAACGCAACTATACGAATATTAATGCTTGACATGGGAGTCGAAACTATTAGGTTCTTAAATTAAAGGTCAGAGAGTAACTATTCAAGTTGAAACTAAATGGTTAGCTTCATAGTCTCGGAATACAGTTAAATACAATTTAATGTTGGGGAACATTGAATTCAATTTAATATTGGTAAACAATGTCTCCTTCAATATCATTAAATGAAACACTATTTGAGACAATCATATACAATTTATATTAACCATATTTAATACTAAACATTAAAAAATAGCAAAGAACGAGGGGTAAAGCGAAATAAATTTCAAATTCTTAATAAACTAACACATGATCATTGCAGACAAGAACTAATGATGGAAATGAAAAAGTGTTTGTTAAGTATAATTTTGTATATTATAAAGAATAATTTTGTAAAATATGTAAAATGCACTCAATCTTTGGCAGGACAATCAATTCTGAAAACATTCAAGAATTGCACCATCAGAATAATTTTCATATTTATCACTACTAAAAATCAGTCCTGAAATTTTAATAACTTTAATAAGAAAATAGCAAATAAAACTCTTTATGGCATAAAAAAAATCATCATGTAAAAAATTTTTGTAAGCAAGTTGTTTTCATGGGTTTTTTTAAACTACAACTGAAATTTAGTTGAAAATATATAAAATTTATAATTATCCATAAATGTGTATACATTATTTTTCCTGAGATTTTTTTCATTATTGTCGGATTAAAAGAAACAAAAATAAGTTGTTTAAAAATTAACTGAAAATTGAATCAGCAATTAAAATCACACGTGAAATTTACCGACCGATCTCTAAAAATACACAATTTATTTTAAATAGTGATAGGATATATATATCACAGACCCAAACCCGTTAAATTTCGCGAGCAGTGGCTTCCAATGGAAAATGTGTATCTAGCTTTAGAGAAAATCACTATATAGAAAAATACATATATTTACTCTCTTGATTTTGACTTGTTCAAAACGCTGTTTTGCATTATGATCAGCTATGAAGTGAAAGTTTAACAAATGAGGTGTAAAATACTTGAAAATTTTCGTTAGTTACGAAGTTATTAAATGTTGAAATCGGGACTCATTTTCCCTTACTTTTTTTATTGGTAGCGCAATGGGGAAAATCGAAAACACCTTCGCAGCAGCAATTGTAACAATACCTCCGAGGTTTCAAGAACAAGAAAAAATTAGTAAACAAAGTTTTTTCAAAAAAAATTACACTGGGAATGCAGAAAAAAGAGATAATCCGATGCTGTATGCAGTTTTTCTGTATCTCCAGAAATAACTTATCAATAATGAATTTAAAAGAATGAAAAGAATGCTTAATTTTATAAAGTGGGTAGAGTTCAGAAGCTGTATATCACGATAAAAGTAACTTTACACTGCGCTTTCGAATAACGGTTCAAATTTATTACAACCGCTGTAATAAAAAATTCGACGTGAAACAATCTGTTTTAAGTTTGCCAAAGACAATTTCCATTCCATGGCCTTCTCGACAAAAATTCGAGGGACACGCATAACAGATTTTATTTATATTGATTACTGAGCGTTCAGAGAGAAGATAAAGTGAAATAAGAGAAATACGATGTTAATCTCATTTCTACGTACAATACCATTTGTTTAAAAATCTATACAATATTTTGACGCTAAAACATAATATTTTTAACAGTCAACATAATTTTATTATTTTGAAAATAACAAAAATAATTATTTATAAAAATTTATTTCCATCATGTTTAAAAAAAAAAAAAAAAAAAAAAAAATTACCTTTTTATGTTAAAAAATCGAAGACAGGAAATTCTGAAGAAAGTTATAGTACATGGAATATTGCAAGACACTTTTCGCAATTGTTAAAAATATGTTGGTATCAATCATAACAGTTTCTTCCGATAAAATTTCTTTTTTTACATACTTCCTTTATTACACAAAGAGCATTGATCTGAACTGATATAAATTGACTTAACAGCAAGCACACACACAGGCGTTTTCAACATTATCACTTTCCACGTGACTGTAGTAGGAGCGAGCTATCAACTCTTCAGAAGTCGAGGAGCAGTCAAGCAAGAATGAACGTGACGAAAGTATCGCAGCGTCTAAGCGACCTCGGCGAAGGTCCCCACTGGGATGTCCATACTCAAAAACTCTATCATGTGGATGCTTTTGTTGGAGATATTTGTAGACTGGATCCAACCACTGGAGTTACAGAAAGCGTTCATCTAGGTATATATACAATTTCTCAAAGCTTTCAAATTCGTATAAAAGGATGAGGGTTTTAATATAAAATAAATAGTAAAATTTAGATTGTTTATTGTAATTTAAATTAGGTTTCAAAGGCAGCAAACAATGTGTTATGTATTTTTTTTACTTAAATAAGAGTAATTATGCAGACAATCGCCATTTTTTTAATTTTAGGAAAAGTTCTGAAATAATTTTATAACATTTAAAAAAGTTTGTGATTTAATTTACCAATAGCGTTCATGTTTTAAAGAAAATGAAAGGCGTTTATAAAATCCCAAGACCTTCCTTTCCATGTTTTAAAATGTCATGAATTTTTAAAAGTAAACTTAAACCATTTGTTGGTATGCATATCAAAATTTTATTTACAAAATACTTTTAAATGTGTATTTTTCCAGAGAAAAAAAATTATTTTACATTAATTTCAAGTGTACAGTAAAATAATGTTTGCCATTTTAAGGGAACTTTTCCAAAAGTTGATGAGTCCCTGCCCCACGAACTTGATTTACTGATCAATATTCATTTTTCAATATTTCGATAAGGAATGATAACCGTTTTGACACTTCTCTCCGAAAGTGCATTGAAATCTACCTAACGCACACACACAATATATACTTAAATGAAATGCTGATAAAATAATTATGACAATGAAATTTAGTACTTTATTGTATTTTCTCTTTCTGGTTGACTTCCTTTCATCCGATCTCCGAAATAATATGAAAATCTTGGCAATTTAATTTAAAATATTTATTGATTCCCATAAAAACAGCATTTATAATATAATATATTTGAGTCTTTCTTTGAAACTGGATAGGTAGCAAAATTTTCAAACTCTGATGCTAATAGACATTTACTAAATAAGGTACATTTCGATAACTTACAATCACTTCATCAGTATATAATTTATCACATGATGAATGACACGCCTATCATTTTCATATTGTTAACGAATGACTGTATATTACATCTAATTATTACATTAGACGCACAAAAAATGTCGATAGATCTGATTATTGAGAAAGATTATTTAAAAAAGGTTGTGTATCTCGATTTGCATTAAAATAAAAAAAAAAAGTATTTGACAGTCGAAACTTACGGTATCACATTTTCCAGAAAATGTGTTTCATAAGCCTCAACAATCAAACGATTAAATTTTAATTACCATGAAACATATCCACGAAAATCGTAGCTACTTACAATAATTAAATGTGCCAAAATAAATTATTCTAGTTATTTGGAACTGTGATTATTAAGACATTAAGGCAAATTAGGAAAACCTAAAACAACATCAAAGATCAACAGCACAATTAAGATTCAAGGATTAGTGGGATTGACATAGACCTTGAAATTTAAACAAACCAGGGAGTTGATGATATCATTTTTACTATCAAGAGATGATTATATGATGCTCCATATTTTTAAGCTGGCATCCCTGCAGAAGCATTTGATAAAGCTGAAAAATTAAGTCGGTAGTATTAAAATCCTAAGCAGTAGATGAATCAAAATTAGTGGACAGGATCAACAGAGACAATGTGCTCGATTTCTCATAAATCAGATTGAATTTAGATGATAGACACATTCTACAATTAAAAAAGATAATAGCAATTTCAAATTATGAAATCATTTTAATTGTCAAGCTATCATTCCTCAGAAAATGGCAATAAACCGAAAACCAAATCCAGTTATTCTAGAGAATCGTAAAAAAATATTAAAACAATATATCACGTAACAAAATAAATTACTCGAAGCATACGACGGATTTTGTAAAATCTGTTTCCTAAGAAACAAAAATTTGAGCTTTACAATAACCTTCGCAATCCCACCCCGATTAAAAAGTCTACGAAAATTTAAACTGCCATTTGGCTAAGGTTTTAATTTGGATAAAAAAAATTCCAGTTTTCTTAAGAATAAGAACAACTTATTTCTAAGAAAAATGACGGATTCTATTTTCTGTTAATGCGAAACAGAAACATAAGTAATGGGATATTTTGTAATGTTTAAAAACCTAATATTTAAATATTATTATAGAAATTTAAGGGTATGTTTTAATCGCTTGATTATTTTTGATTGCAAAACTGTAATTCAATTTCTTATGCTTTTAATTAAAAAATTTTCGATTTGAAAAATCAAAAAGTTGCCGTTCCCTCTCGAATAAAATTCTGGCGTGAAAAATTTTAAAAATGTCCATTATAAAAAGAAATACATTATAGGAAGTAAAAATTATAAAATTTTTGGTTAACATTTCAATATTTTAATCTATATATATATATATTTTATACATAACTAACCTAAATGAATAAAAGCAGAAAATTTCCAAATAATTTAACGATTACGAAGAAAATTTTGTATAATTAAAGAAAAATTTCACTTTTTCAAATTCCCTGCAAGTTTTACTTAAAAACCTACCAATTGTGTCTAAAAATAAATAAATACTATTTATTCAATAGATGCAGATATAATTTAAAATAAGATAACTTTTACGATACCGCTGTAAAATCTTATTTAAAAGTTCACCACAAAACAGGTGACTTTAAAATTTCTTGATATGCAAAAGTTTTTAATTTGCCTTATTTCAAAATTTAGATTCAACCAATTAAGTGATGAACGAACTGATTATGTGAAAATGTATCATTGATGCTCATTATCTTTTAGTTAATTTAACTATTGACTCTTTGTTAAAAAGCGACTTTCACAAATTACCATAATATAAATATTATTAATATGCACACAATAAAAAAATTTTCATATTAAAGATTTTCTTTAATATGAAAAATTAACTTATTTCTTTACAACGAAAGAAATTATAGTTATGGAAATAAAACCGTATAATATCATTTGAACACTAACCAAATATGATATAAAAAATACCAGGAGTAAATGTATATTTCAGAAAAAGAACTGGTTGAAATTTTAGAACACTAATTACTAAATCAAGCTAAAGAATTTGAAACAAATTTTTAATGATGCTTCTTTAATGATACAATTGATCGATATAGTATCATTTGCAATTGATTGATATAGTATCAAATTATGAATCAGAACTTAAAATTCCGCATACCGAAACCTTCTTAATATGATTTAATATGAAAAATTAAACCGCAATTTTAAAAGCACTCAAAAAACTTATAATTAGACATGTAACGAAAAATCATTTGACTGTGAATATTGAATATCCAATTAAATTTTGAAACCAAATAATTGCTTATCGAATAATTATTCCTATGTAGATTGAATAAAATAGAAAATAATTCCAAATCCCATTGCCAACGTAAAAAAAAAACCCATTTAGAATACATATGAAATATTAAGCGTTTGCCTTGTGTATATTAGTATAAATTAAAACAATTATATACATTTTTTATAATTTATTGCTTAAAAATATTCATATACCTATAAATATAAAGAAATTGTTGTGTATATTTTAAATTATGTATAATTTATCAGAAATTCTGAAAACGATACAATTCTTTTAAATTACATATACTACGACATTTTAGTATTTTTTCTTATTCCATAAGTTTAACAAATGGCTTAACAGAACAAATGAAAACTTCATCTAATGGAGATTAGGAAACTAATCATGTAAATGACACTTATAGATCGGAAAGGAAGTTCAAGAAGCTGATTGAAATTTTTCATTTTATCTACAAGCTCTATATACACAGAGCATTTATTTCTCTAAATATATTATTATTTAAGAGAAAGATAAAAAAAAAAACATTAGAATTCTTTTATAAAGTACTAAGAAATTTTCATGTTCCCATCACAAATTCAAATTATAATAATTTTCCTTTCTAACCAAGAGTTGTCCAATTTCAATGATAACCTGGTGTAAATATTTAATAACAAGGACTAAATAAGTTTAAACAATCTACGCAATAAAGCAATTAACTCATTATTTTCACTACAATTACATTTTTTTAAAACAAACTTTTATATTATTAATTTTGTTTTGAATCCTTAACAATTCTACTGTAATAAAATTTATTTAAAGTTACTGTCATGTCAATAGGAGTTAGAATTAAAGTAACAATCATGTGACTGCCGATACAGTGAGTGTAAAAAGTATTCGTACAGTACGACAGTTGATTTATGAGATCCGTTCATAAAAATTATAAGCATAAATTCCATTTTAATTATAAATATATAATAGAACATATTTTCACTAGTTTCATGTGAAATTTACTTGAAAAAATAATTTTATACATGAAAAAATATTTACAAAACTTTATCAATCCAACATCTTATGGTGTAAAAAGTATTCGTACAGTAAAAGAAATGCAAAATTTTTTTAGTTATATTTTGTGATTGGTTTAGCCATTATGATGTAGGTAATTGACGTCATCTCTTAAGTTACTTAAAAGGTCCTTCAGTGGAAATTTTAATGTAGTGAGAAACTAGAAATTCTGTAATGGGTCGTAAAAGTATAGAGACAAGTGTTTCTGAAAGAGAACTGATTTTAAAGCTTCGTAAAAATGGTAAATCGTACAAAAAGATTTCTGATCTGGTCGGTAGACCCCGTTCAACTGTGCAGTCAATCATAAAAAAGTTTGCTGCCACTGGAACGCTTAAAAACAGTTCTCGTACTGGGTGACCATGTCTATTGACATCATCTGACAGATAGTTTCTGGTATGTTCATTACAGAAGGATCCCAAAACAAGTGCTCCTACATTAACATCAGAACTGAAGAACATAGGAACAACAGTCTCCGAAAGTACTGTTCGAAATGAAAGTTTCCACGGCCGTGTTGAGACAAAAATTCTTTGTTAGTGAGAAGAATATGAAGCTCCGATTATCTTTCGCCAACCAATACATTAATGAAAGTCCAGATTTTTGGAAAAAGATTATCTTTACAGACGAAAGTAAATACAACGTATTTGGATCGGATGGGAGACGAATGGTATGGAGAAAGCGCAATACAGAAATGCATCCTAAGAATTTAGTGCCGACAGTGAAATATAGGGGTGGAAGTCTGCTTGTTTGGGGGTGTATGAGTGCATCTGGGGTGGGCAAATTAGTCTTTATTAAAGACATTATGAATCATCAACTTTATATTGACATTTTAAACAATTATTTAGAACCTAGTGCTACAAAAATGGGCTTGAATGGTGAATATGTTTTCATACATGATAACGACCCCAAGCACACAGCCCTAAACACAAGGCTCTGGATACAAATTAATACCCCAAAGTTCATGAAATTTCCTCCTCAAACGCCGGACCTCAACCTCATCGAGAATTTATGGGACGTTCTTGATAAAAAATATTAGATCCAGACATACTTCTAATAAAAATGATTTGGAATCAGCTCTTAATCAAGAATGGGACGCCATATCTAGCTCAATAACTACAAAAGTGGTGGAATCTATGTCAAAGACTCAAGGCAGTTATTCGAGCTAAAGGATATCCTACAAGATATTAGCTGAAATATTATGATTGTATTGGCCAATATGTCTGATGTACCAATACTTTTTACACCACAAGATGTTGGATTGTTTCAGTTTTGCATGTTATGTATTTATTCATGTATACAATTATTTTTGTGTAAATTTCACATGAAACTAATGAAAATATGTTATATAGTTATAATTAATTAAAATGGAATTTATGTTTATAATATTTATGAACGGATCTCTTTTAAATCAATTGTCGTACTGAACGAATATTTTTTACACTTACTCTAGGTATGGTAAGATCCAATCATGTGAAATATTAAATATATCTCCTATATAATTTAAAATTCTATTTCTTATATAAACACACTGATCAGTTCTAGTATTTCATAAAAAGAATGGTCAATTGAAAAAAATAGCAAGAAGTAAAGTGAGATAAATATATTCGATTTAATAAAATGAATGTTTAACTCCACGTTTAATACATGCGCTAGTTTAGTAATGAATAAGTATTGCGTGTGGATGCTTATTATCAATATTTATATAGTCTTATAAAGTTTCAAAAGAAATTTGTTCACATACCTTTCACTAGACAGTACTAAGAATACTCGTTGCGGATAACAAGAAGCCGTGTGACTTGTCGTCTCTATAAGCATATATTTATTGGATGACAAGGTTTATTATTCATCTCTGAGCATTGTTTGAAATAAAATAGTAACATATGATTTTTTTTATTCTTTTAAAAACAGTAATTTTAATTAGATGCATATATTATTGCTAGTGTAAACTAAAAATTGATATTTTTATTTAAAAAATGCTTGTTTCTTGCAAATTATTAAACCAAATATATCAAGAAGAGACGATAACTTAATTACATATTTATTATCGCTATAACTCAAAAAGAGTTAATGTATAAACATTATCTAACTAATCTACTAAGTAACTTGCCTCCTTAATATGCGGAATCAAGAGTTTTCAGTATTTTTACCAAGGTAATGTGAACATTAACAGTTTCAGTGCCGCCTACTCTGTCTAGTGGTCAGCATTCCTGACTGTGGATAGGGAGGTCTGGGTTCGAATCCCAGTCGGGGCATGGATGTACTTTCTCTTTCTCCTGTCTTTGTCCTTTCCTTGTATGAATGGTTTCCTACCCTATAAACGGGTTCCTATGGCATGTGTGTACTGAGAAAGTCGGACTCCACACCCAATGCGGTTCAGTTGAAAGAGTGGAGCAGCGCACCCAAACTGCCAGTCTGGCTGGCACTCGACAAAAAAAAAAAAAAAGTTTCAGTATCGTTAAAATTCAAAAGTTGATTCTTGTTGACTGTTTGATTGCATTAACTTGATTGCTTAGAAAATTAAAATTTCAATAATATTTTAAACTGTTTCTTCTTATTATACTTTATATTGATTGAATTTATAAACTAACAGTTGAGTCATAGCATAAATTTGATTCTTTAGACACCGAAAAATAAATGAAATTTTACACTCATGTCTATAAATTTAGGTTAACTCATAATCACACAGAAATTGAACTCTAAAAATTTCACGTGTAGAATTATCACGCACATCTTGAAGAATAATATGCAAATTACAAGAAACCACCAGATGGCGCCGATAGTACGTCATAATGACGAGAGTGTAAGACAGGGGTATATGAGGAATGGTTGCGAAGAAGTAAAATTGTTCACAAACGCTTTAAAAGTTTTTTATGCAATAATCGCATAGTTATAACTGAAAGGAAGCATTTGAATGATGTTTTACGTGGTAGAATTATGGGAATTAGAATGTGGACGTACCCAGCTGAAAGTATCCTAGGAACTTGGAATCACCCAGAGTGTCATCTCCAGGCTTTGCAAAGGTTCTAAGATGATGGTTATGTGAGTAGACGTTACATCACAAGTCGCCCCCGAGTTTCAACGCCGAATAAAGACCAGTATTTGACAGTTACGACCAAAAGAAAAAAGAAACAGACGGAGCACAGCATCAGACCTGTCTCGTCAGCTACCGGTACGACAATTTCAAGGCAGACCGTGTACAGACGCTTAGGTCACAAAGGTCTATATACTCGTAGGCCTGTCAGATATGTTCCACTTACCGCAACTCACTGTCACCTGCGGTTAGCTTGAGAAGAGAGCATGAATTGTGGACATCGCAACAGTGGTCTTGAGTGATGTTTTTCGAAGAGTCCAGGTTTAGCTTTCAGTCTGATTCTCGGGGGACTTTCATATGGAGGGCCAGGTACCCGTTATCACCCCAAGAGAACACCATTACGGTGGTGCAGGAATACTCGTTTGGGGAGGAATTATTCTGGGTTCCAGAACTAATTTGCATGTTCAGAATGTAACCATAACAGACCCAATCTATCGGGAGGTTATCTGGAACAACATGTACGTTTGTTTCGGGACGCCATGGGTGCAGAGTTTCCGTCTATGGAGGACAACGCCCATCCTCTCACTGTGCAAACATTGTACGGTGAGTTGTACGGATTCAATCGGAGGATATCACCCGTATAGACAGGCCAGCATACTCACCGGACTTGAATCCAAGAGCATGTGTGGGACATGCTTGGTCGACGAATTATAACCCGTCAACCCCTTCCCCCATGTCTACCGAAACTTCGGAGAGCATTGTTTGACGAGTGGTGCAATATTCTCCAAGATCAGATCAGTAATTTGGTTCTCAGAATGCCTAGTCGTTGTACTGCCTGTATTGCATCGTCTGCGGGGGGGGGGGCATACTATGTATTAACCATCATACCAACCATGCTATATTGGTTTTTGTAAATAGGTTCTTTTTTAAAATTTGTTCCAAAGAGTAAAAATCGCAAATTTATTAATGATGTCAAACATATAGCATGGTTTTTGCTCTTTACCTTTTGTTTAATAGGCTTTACAAATAAGTCACATTTGTTATTGCTTGTATCTTTCTTTGCCTGAACTTGCATTGTCCTTAATTTATGGACACGAGTGTAATTAACTTGTACAGGATCTAGATTGTTGATTTAGAAAAGTCTATTTCCATTTAAAAAGTGACTAGTGGGTAATGTGTCGATTATCTGAATAATAAGAGAAAAGAAACATTTTTCCGTATTATAATGAGACCATATGCTTATGAACCTAAATATACTGCTGTCAATTAAATTTACTACATCAAGAACATAATCACTATACAAAGAACGTACCGAAAATTCCACGTTAAATTTACACAAAATACTATGATATGCAAATGATTAGCTTTTATACGCGTGCATGTCAAATAGGCAGTGGTAGTACTTAAATGAAGAAACTGTATATACAGCTGTTTTCTCAAATGCCAAATGCATTTGAAATTTGTTTCCTAATGAAAACTCATTATGATGCCTGATATAAAAAAAAAAAGAAAAATGCTTATCTGAGAAGTATGGCTAAGATGATTTTAAATAAATGTAAAAATTTCAAAGAGTATTCAAACATATAATTAATATAATTGATAGCTAGTCTATGTATAATAAAAAAAATTCAGAGAAAGTAGGCTCTATCTTAATCACAAAAAGTATGCAATTTAATGTCAATAATGTAAATCAATATAGAAAATATCTTTAAAAAGAATAGAACACAATAAATTCATTATCATAATAACGAATAATTTTAACTGAAACTATATCAGGATAAATAAGAATTATTTTTCTAAGTTTTATTTCTACGAAATATATTTTTAATAAGTGTGTGTAACACATTTAAATTGTTAATTAAAAATCTCTATATGTGATTTCTAATTCTATGGCATTCGGCGCATATAAAAGTTGACATTTAAGTTTATTCAATCACTCTCATGCTGAAATAGATCTTGCACTACCACACGTAAATATCTCAGGTTTAGTCTATTTTATAGCTAAAAAGTCATTTTCTTAAACATGAGGGTTAACCAGACTAGAATCTACATCGGGACAAAGTGGATTTAGAACTATTATAGTTAAGCCCGAGGTAGGAATCTAATCTACGAATTGTTGAACCTAAAGCCAAAACGCTAATCATTCGGCTGTCACAAGACTGTAAATACCGCGGGTCTCAAAATAAAACAATATTGACAGGTATAAGTAGCCGGCTGGGGAGTCTTCATAATTTAAAAATAAGAACCAAGAAGAAGACTACCAATATTTGATATTCCACCTCCAGATGTATCATTTCACTTTACTAGAATGACATTGTGACTACGACCTATTTAACGGGCCCCAGTAGACTTTAGTGAACACAATGGATCTTCGGCTAAGTCGGGATTCGAAACCACTACTTTCCGATATTGAGAATGACACCCTAACCAACTAGGCCACTGTGGCGCTTGCTACTGGCATGTGCAATAAAATTTTGTGTTAGACAATTCATTCCAATAGTTAGTTACAGACGGAGGAAAACTCAAAACATACAAGTGGGCACCGAAGACGCTACAAGCAAATCAACGCAGGTGATACTGAGTGGGTTCACAGATATAATAAGTAATAACATCTAAAAAGTGGCATTGTTAAATGTCATAATGGTGTTACCATTAGTTAGGGAGAAGTAATTACATTTCCTTTTTTACATTCCGGGACAATTCAAATAGGCAGTGACACATTATTGGTAATTGAAATCTTAGCATTACTTTAAAAGATGGCAGTTGATTATAATGACCTTGACATTATCGAAAATTGCTTACGGGTATTTTAGGAATTCCTTTCAGTTCAACGGCAAAGATCTTAGTATGGTTGCCATGCGCAAATTATTTTCATATTTTCTATCTTTGAACCTTTGCGAGTTGCAAAGAAACCCATAAAAGATGTCTATAACATATTTAAACAGATGCACAAAATAAAAAAAAAGTATTTACATCTATCGTTGTTTAACAATATAAACAAATTCTATCTAACTATCTTGCATTTTGAAAAAGCGTAAAACATAGTTAAGCTAGTTAATATAAGTATAATGATTATACTCTACTTCTTTAAAAAATTTAGTATTTGTCACAATCTGAACCTCAAGAACGAAAAGCAGGTTCAGTCCGTTGCACAACTTTTAAGTAAATTAAAAGTTTTAATAAATGTTTTAAATTTAAACCTTACCTCCTTCATGATAGCAAGAAATCAGAAGAATTAAATATAATTTATCTCTACAGTATATTTATGGCATTCAATTTGATCTATAATCTAACTTTTGTGTGAAAACTTAAATACACATTCGAAAAAGAAATCGGCAAAAAATCTTTAATACAAAACTAAAACTTTTATGAATGCAAATAAAGACACTAGGCTACAACTTTAATTATTAGAACTTAAGAAATTCAAATAAGAAAAGCTGATAAAAATACACTTACTTAGTTGGTTTATCCAAGAAGATTGTCAAAACGAGATTCAGGTCTCAAAACATACGCTCAACACAATATAATCATTACAACATAAAATATTTAAGAAAAGACAAACTAAAATAAAGAATACACTTACCAAAATTGTTTATCCTAACACCAAAAGGTTCTCAAAACACCATTTAGAAGACTAAAAGATTATTTCTATTGTAAAGAAAAAGTAATATTTGAAAAGCAATATTTATAAGTGTAAAATATTTCTACAAATAAATGATTGAGAGAGATTATGAAGCTATACTTACAACAAAGGGACATCACACACAAATAGGAACTTTTATAGAAAAGTAATCTATAAAAGTAGAAGTTCATTTCAATAGGTTTAAATTTGCTATACTAGACAGTAAATAAATAAACTTACCTCTTTCAATGCAATCCATTTGAGATTTTAATGGCGAGAAATTCTTAAGACTATATACTAGTTATATAAAATTCTAATGACTAAACAAAATTTCTGCAACTTTTCTCCAAAAAGTGAAATAAATTCGAAAACATTATTAATCAAGGATAACGAATAAGAAATAAAAAAAATGCAGTATAAAGAATTTAGGAATAATTAAATTTTTAAAGAAAGTAAAGTAAAATTGTTAACTTAAGCATCTTTTTCAGATGGTATAACAACCTTTGTGATTCCTTACCGTTCAGACTTTACAAAATTATTGATAACAAAAACGAATGAAGTCAGGAAATTGAATTTTGTCAGTGGGGAATCGGAGCTTCTCACTCAATTGGATTCAAATGACCCTAAATACCGTTTCAATGACGGCAAATGTGACGCAAGAGGCCGGTTATGGACAGGTAAGAAATTTGTGTTCTTAAAATTTTTAATTAATTTAATATTAAGTATAATATAAAAATTTTAGTTTTATCATTTATAAGAATATTTTTTTGAAGAAAATTCATTCACAGTAAAATTTGGTCAGTTTATATAGATATATGGTTAGCTTAATGAACTAGTAAGAATCTCTCAACAAAAGGCATATGTAAATAGTAATAAATTTCCAGGTAAGAAAATAAAGCTCAGTTAGTATTCAGCTCAAAATTTCCTAATTAAGCAAAATTTATTTTCTATGTTGATGAGGAAAGAATTTCCTCTACAGATCTTACTATCCTAACTATTCAAAGAAAAGAAATTTAGAGAAAAGGTTCTAAAATTATGTTCATTGAAAGTAATATTCACCGATGACTTTTATGTAAAATTTATCGCATTATAAATTCTTTTGTTTTCTAAAACTTAATGCTTTTGTAAGGTCTCTTAATAAAAACAAGATTGTTTCCATCATTAAAAAACATTACTAAAATCATTTTTTTTAAAAATTCATTATGGTATGCAGAAGTATACCAATGTTCAAATCAACTATAAACTTTTATGAAATTTTTCTCTCTCTGTGTTAACATTTCTATTAATATGAAGAGAATATAATTTAAATGTTTCATTTTTTTATTCGTATAAAAAACAATGAAATATTTAATTTTATTCTCTCGCTCGCGTCACACATAACAATACAAAATAATTGTGTGTGGTATATTACGCAATCTAAAGTAAATGAATTTCTAAAATCTTATTAAATATGTTCCAATACTTTCTGCATAACTCCTTACAATAATCAAAGGTTTAAAATCTCAAAATAAAAAAATATATATTTTGCTCGTTATGTTTAGTTTTCAATGAACAACTTGCTCTGGAATACTAAGATTTAAGTCATAAACTCGAGTCATATTCTTTTAATTTTTTGCAAAATGACAAGTTACAGGAAGATTTAAAGGAATTGTTAAGTTGGCACTACCATACTTGAAGAGTTATTTATAACATTTTGCACGATTAAAAAATATTAATGAAATACACGAAGGATTAAATATGAATATCTATAAAGACAATATACATATTCTCTAGCATTTTTTATATCACAAGCACTATTTTCTATCAATAGTATGATTAAAATGAAAACCTACAAATAGAAACCCACATAGTGATAAGGAAAATTATCAGAATAGATAAGATAGGACGCAATTTCACGAACGATACAAATAGCGAAACATTGTTAAAAATTTTCTATATAAAGAACAAGTTTTAATTCTGTAAAGAGACTCTATACTATAGTTAAAAATAAACGACAAAATAATTGATAAAAAGTTTTGTGGCAAGACGGTGATTTTGTTTTAAAATTGTTTAGTATATTTCTATTTTTTTTTAATGTTCTTAAATGTGTGACTTTATTATAATTTAGAACATATTAAATTTTCAATTTATATACACATTTTAATTCTATTCATGTATATTTCAATAAATGTAAATTTTTACGATTGCTTTATGTCCATTGTAATGTAGGAAGTTGTTATATATATAAACTTTAATATGTACCACTGTGGGGATATGCCTATTATTCTATGCCTATTCGGTATAAATTTAAAATCACCTTTAATGAATAAATCATAAGACAATCCCTCTCCCGAAAGTGATTTTTTCAAGACTCGAGTTAATAACGAAGTTTACCTTATTTATATAACAGTATATATAAATCATATAGTTCAAATTTATAAAAAACCTAAAACAAATATATATATCAGCTCATATTGTTTTTAAATACTAAGTGCAAGAAGAATGCTTGCAAATTTAGATAATAAAAAGTAAATTTATAATTACACTAAAAGAAAAATTAAATTCATTATCAGTATTGAAATGATATATACCAAACTTTTAAAAATAATTAATAAAGTATTTTCCTCAAAGCATTTTGTTTTATACATCATTGAAATTCCTTTTCTTTTTGTTTACTTACGTATTAAATATATAAAAATTTTCTGAAATTCTCGAATAAAAATTGTGCAATTTATTATGGACCTAGAAGAATTATATAAAGAATGTTAAAAGGATATTCATATATATGTATAAACCAATGATTTCTATCAATAACTAAAAACAATAATTCAATGCTCACATATCAGTTCTCAATGAACATCAAACAACTGAAGAATAAATGTATAATATTAAAAATTAGTTGGTATTTGGTTGTTTTCAAAAGCCAATTATTTTAAGTTTTTTAATCTTTATTTAAAACTTTCACTTTAATTAATATTTTCATTAATTAAAGTGAAAAATATTTCTTAAATATTTTTATTTAAAAGCTATGGAGAAACAGCAGCCTGATGAATGAGGCATTGTGCTGCTTATGGGCAAACCGAAAATCACTGTTTATAACAGCAGTAGGGGTACTTAAAACTGATCATGTCTGTAATGACTTCCAACTGAAATCTTGCATCTGTGGATAGCTCTTGATAAGTTAAAATATCTTTTGATGGATTTCAGCTTCTAAATCATGAAATACCACTTTTGGAGTAATAATGGCACAACCACACAGGATACCTTGTATACAAGAGACATCAATTCCACTCTTTGTAGTGGTGAAAGTTTAAATATACCGGAAATGTACAGGCATTTGGTAATATTTAAAATGTATTGATAGATATACGATTAGTTAAAACAAATAAAATATGTAGTACTAATTTTAAGATCAGCTGATCAAAAACATTTAAAATGTTTTTAAAATATTAAGAAATTATTTACAGATTTTTTTTTAAATTGCAATTTTGAAATAACTATTCATTATTTTTATTTTTTAAACAAACAAGTCATGATGCATTAAAGTAAAATTACATAATGTTGAATAAATTTACAATATGCTTGAAGAACCAATTTGTTTTGTAGGTCAAGCTAAATATTAATAAAAATAATGATATTAATGAAACCGAACTTCAAAATTCTATTTCCAAACTGTTGAAAATTAGTGCTTATTTTAAGCAAATTCATCTGTATTTTAAAAAATAAATTCTATGAATCATTTAAACGCATTAATGTGAAATATGTTTCTAAACAGGTACATTAACTGAAGGTCAAATAGAAAAAGGACATCTCTACTCAATGGACAAAAATTACACCTTGGTACAAGTTGCTGATAAAATTACTCTTTCCAATGGATTAGCCTGGTCATTAACAAACGATACATTATACTATATTGATTCTGAAGGTCGAAAAATATATGCTTTTGATTACAATTTAGAACAAGGAACAGCAAGTAATATATTTTAAAACTCAAATCATTAAAATAAAAAACTAATATGACAAAATTATGCTCCCTTACAATTTTTTTTTTTCACTTTTACAGCCAATCAAAGAACTCTCATTGATTACAACACAAATAGTCAGTACCAGAATTTGGGTGTACCAGACGGAATGACTATTGACATAGAAGGAAAATTATGGGTGGCCCATTATGGAGGAGCATGCATTCTTCGTATAGATCCAATATCAAGTAAAAGCAATCTTTCAGTAAAATGATATTCTTAGATATAAAAAGTTCTAATTAAAATTTAATAAAAAATAACAGCAAAGAAAATACACTTTAGTTAAAATTTTTATTTCTTTCTGGTAATAATACTAATTATAAGCACCTAGTATATTTTATAACAAAGATTAATTTAGTAAAGACGTACATAATTTACGCTGTTTAGAAAGATTATAGGGGAAAATTATTATTAACAAAATTAAGAAAATAATGACAGATGTCATAAAATATCCACAATTTAATCATAATATAAAAAGAAAATTTCATACACAAATCAAATTCACTTCTTCAAAATACAAGAAAATAATATAAAAAACAAAATTTCATAGAAAGTTCTTTTTTTCCCCATTTCCTCAATCGAAAAATTCAAGTTTAAGCTTTTGATTGAGGAAAGTTGACTTGAAAATCTTATAACACGATTCAGCAGAATTTATGGCTTGCCATAATGGGAGATTTGAAGAAAAGTAAAGTGGATCTAAGTATTAAATTTGGCTGTTTAAAGGTAAACAAAATAGATTTTAAAACCTCGTGTTATTACAAATGTCACACAGAACAAATCTGAAACTGAAACACAACAGCATATAAAATTTCCAAAATCTTCGAATGACTAAAATCTGATCCTGCATGTTTGGAATATACTTAAATGCAGGAATGCTTCAAGACTAAAGTCTTCTTTAAATCTCCAGTGTTAATAAACTGTAAATCTTTGAGAGTGGAATAGTATTCCCTTTAGTTTTAATGATAATCTTATTACATCCAGGTAAAACAAAAAACGTTTATAGAAACGTCAATAAAACGTTTTTCATCATTTCGATGAAACCAAATTGCGGCCATGAAATACACTACGGGCCATTAAAATTGCTACACGAGGAAGAAATGCAGATAACAAAATGATATTCATTGGACAAATATATTATACTAGAAATAACAAATGATAAAATTTTCAAAAAATTTGGCTGGACAGGTCCTGAGAAATCAGTACCCAGAACAACCACCTTTGGCAGTAATAACAGCAGTTATACGCCTGGGCATTGAGTCAAACAAAGATTGGATTGCATGTACAGGTACAGATGCCCATGCAGCTTCAACACGATGCCACAGTTCATCAACCGTAGTGACTGGCGTTTGGTGACGAGCCAGTCGCTCGGCCACCATTGACCAGACGTTTTCTATTGGTGAAAGATCTGGAGAACGTGCTGGCCAGGGCAACAGCCGAACATGTTCCGTATCAAGGAAGGTCCGTACAATACCGGCAACATGCGGACAAGCATTATCCTGCTGAAACGTAGGGGTTGAAACGCAGTTAAATTTTTTATCCATTTTTTTTTTAAATGGTGGCATATGAGAAAATAAATTAATCCACATTTCCCACAGAGATAAAAGTTTGATATAAAATTAAATTGCAAAATTTAGTAAGAGCTTTTAAAATTATTAAATTAAAAGTTCATAATTATCGCTAAAATGACACGCTTATAACTTATTATTAGATATATAATCACATTATTCTGACCGGTGGTTTAATATCTTAGCTTATACCTCCAAAACTTATGATTTTTAAGGAAACTGTAAAAAATGTTTAATGGAGCGTTAAAAAAAACTTGATAGTTTTAAATATCGTTATTGGTTGATATGATTTCCCATTACTTACTGATCCAGAATAATGAAGAATTGAATTTTATTTTTATTTGCTGACGTTCTATTATTACATTAGTTATTCATTTACAGAGATACTTTACTTCTTCCGCTACTTCATTTCAGTATACTATCAATATTTGGGACAATTAGGACTTGACAAAAGAAACAGAACAAAATTTTTTTAATTGAAGTTCTGGTAATTGAAAAATATTTCGTTCGTCTTACCCTATCCGCCTCACTTACTATTTGAATGAAATAATGCAGAATCCAAAAATTTTAACTGTGCTCTCTAAGGAACAGAATTTGCCCTGTTCGAAAACGGGAGACTAGTGTGGCTCTATATTTCGTAGGACTGTTATCGGGATAGGAGTTTAGGAATTTTCTTTTTAGGAATCAAATCTTTTTAAACAAATATTTTCAGGAATTAGTATCTTCAAAGCAGTATTGTCTTAATAAATTTGCAACTGATATTGCTAATGTAAATGAAATTTTCAGATGTGAAAAGATCATAGTTTATGAACACCAGGTTATGCCTCACTTGAAATAGTAATTAATGGTTTAGAGGATATTAAGTACAAAGAAGATACAAGGTTTTTCCAATATAAAAAATTAAATGAACTGTATTGGCTAAGAATCTCTCCAAAAGTCATTCCTCTAGAGCATCTCTTCTAGCAGGATAAAGATGCCCAAGCATTTAGAACAAGAACTGCTTCTTACATATTTGATAAAAAGTAGATAGAGAAGTAATATTCTGTGGAGAATATTCTCATGAAGATTCTGAGAACAGACAGCTGTTGTCAAAGAAATCATGAGAAACTTGAACTATTTGAGCACCATATGAATCAATTATACATATATGTGAGACCAATTTATCCCACATGAAGCAGAATCTTCCAAGACAATCATGTACCAAGAGTCAGGATTACGTGATTTGGGAAATTATCAATTAATTCCAGCAAATATCCAAGCTTGGAGGATTAATCCAATCACTCAGATTCAGGATATCAGAAAAAAAGAGGATTCAGAATAATACAATAGTAATTTATAGAAACTGTCTTTGGATATTAATAAAATTTATGTCTGAATAATCATCAACAGATTGTGAAATTAAAATCATGCCTGGTCAGATGTTTTGCATGCTAAGATACAACAACAAAACTCTATATAACTAAAATATTATATATTTCATGAGGTAAAATTTTATTGTATATAATATACATTGATAAACCTGGTGGGGAAAAATATTCTACCACTAGAAAAAATTTGTCAAAGCATTTTTAATAAATGACATGCAAAACATCTGACCAGATAATTTAGTAAAAATCTAGAAATTACTTTATAATTATTAAACAATAAAACATGATACATTATGTAATTCCCTTTTACAATATTTTTGAAAATTATTGTTTGGAATTATTAAGAGATAAAACATAACATGTTATGCATCTCCTTTTAAAATATTTTTATTATTTTAATTAATGCATGATCAAATTTTTAAATTTTGTACATATTTTAATAGACAATAATTAATATTCATTTTCAGAGGTCATTTTGAAAAAAATTGATATGCCAGCAAAAAATGTAACATCTTGTTGTTTTGGTGGTCCACATTTTGACATCCTTTATGTGACTACAGCAAAGAGCCATACAGATGAAGATAAGAGGACATACCCTCAAGCTGGAGCAGTATTTGCTGTCACAGGACATGGTACCAGAGGTCAACCACCAAATAATTTTGCACCATCTTTCTGAATGAAAAACATTCAGAAAAATATTAACATTTTATTATTATGTTATAAAATAGGAAGTAATAAAAACTGTTAAAATATACATTGTTTTTTCACATAATTACAAAAGTAAACTGAAAATAAAAATATTTATCAGGATTTAAAATCATTTATATTTTAAATCTAGATATTTTTAAAAAAATCATTATTGATTCAATACGAAGAATTTTAATAATTTTTCATAAATTTATAAATTAAACTTTTCAGAGTGATAGTATTATTTTACTTTAATTCTTAAATAAGGTTAACAATTTAGAGTTCTTTCCTAAACAATAATAAAAAAAGCACATTTTGTTAGAACATGTCTTACCTTCTAAAATCTGGAAAAGAAAATTTACTCAGGTTTCATACAAATATTACAACAAATAGAATAAAATTGTAATCATAAACTTGTGTAGACAAAAAATAGAATACAAATGTAGTATAGTATACAAATGTATAGAGTAGTTACAATTGTAAAATAAGGGTGCTTGTATACATGATCAAAAATAGTAGACTATTAAATCCAATGAGGTAAATTGTGAAATAATCTCAAAAATATGAGAACTGAAATGAAAACAAACTTTTTATTACCAAGTAAGAAATAAAATAAGTATGCAACATGATAAGAGCAAATAAGCCAATAGCCAAGAAGAGTAAACATTAACCACTTGCGCTGGCAAAGAATTCCTCGACGTATGTACCGGAACAGTCCAGAATAACTCGTTGTTATATAGAATATCATTATATATGTATATAATGACTACGTACATACCATGTCATTGACGATTCTATGACAAAAGCATTACGACTTGCGTGGCACGTCTCTCCTGCGCAAGTGGTTAAATGCTCTCATCAAGCATAGTCTTTGCAAATAAAAACGTTCCCAATGTAAGAAAAAGAGAATGGTAGTATATTTAACAAATTATACATGATGAATGCATATAAGAGCCTTATAATAAAAGAGACAATTTTTTTTTCTAATTACAATAAAATGAAAGTATTTTAATATAATACAGAGAAAAATAAAATATTTTCTCTATATTGTATTAAATAAATGTAAGTACAAAATCTTAACAAGAAGGCTGATTTTGTTTGACACTTGATGGTCATTCTTTGCATATAAAGGCTTAGATCAGAAACTACATTTTAAAATTAATTCCACACAAACCTCTATAAATATCTACTCAAGAGATGGGAATCAAACTTATTACTTTTGAAAGGAAAGAGTGCTAATCATTCAATATGGCTACTTAGCAAGAGATTGTACTCTTTATATATATTATTGCCATTTACTATTGAAAACTGAGAGCTTGACTTTTTATTTTTTACAAAAACTGTATAAATTCTTTGAAATACTAAGAATTATAATTTGAAGATTTTAATTTTTGAAAAACTAAAATGTTAATAAAAACATTTTCTTTCAAACTTTGGAAAAAAAGTATTGTTTGATCAATTTAGTTTCATACTTAAACAAAAATCAGATCAAGTAAGAAAAATATCATTTATAATTTTAATACTGGAGAATCTTTAATAAATGTTAATTGAAAATATGTTACACTATTTATTTTGACTAAAACTAATTAAACATTAAAGTAATACACTTGGTATTACTTTAATATTTAGTTAGGCTTCAAAACAGAATGAATTTTAACATGTAAGCACAATATTAACAGACATTTTTCCTTTAATATTATAATTGAATAAATTAAACATTTTAATATTTATTGAATGGATTAAAACATTTTGATGAATCCATCTCTTTGCTGCATCTGAGGCAGACTCTTGGTATATGTACCTATGCTGATTGATGTTCACTGGTGATGAAGGCTGGAATTAACAAGCAGGTACCACAACTAGATGTCTACTGAGTGGCGACAGGTAGCGTTTTTGATGAATCACGTTTTATGCTCAATCAGACAGATAGACATGAAACCTCTGAAACAAACACCTTACAACCATTACCAGAATGGTCCAGGCTAGAGATGACAGCATTATGGTCTGGGGAATGTTTTTCTGGCAATCTCTGGATTCATTTATCATTGCGGAAGGCACAATGGATCAATACATGTATATATTTGTCATTGCAGACCATGTCCACTCCTATATTCAGGTTGTCTTTCCTCAGGATGATGGCACTTACCAGCAGAACAATGCAAGATGTCATACAGCTATCAATGTATGAATGTGGTTTGAAAAGCATCAAGACTAGTTTACTGTTCCCCTCTGGACAGAAAACTTACCTGATACAAACTCAATTGATAATATGTGGGACCATCTTGATCAAGTTGTTCATAGTATGGATCCTCACCTGCCTGATTTAGTGGTGCTAGACACTGCACTGGAGTTGACATGGCTCAACATCCCAGTGAACACCTTAAAGAAAATCAAATTTACTCCTTTTTTGCACATCTTGAAGCAGTCTGCTCTGTGAAACGTGGTTATTTTGCTTTTGACAGGTGGTCACATTAATGTGACTAGACTGTATATATACAGAAAAAAATGCATGAAAAATACTGATTTCTCAATACAAAATTAATTTTGTTTTAAGGAGCACATATAAATGTATATATATTATCTTTTAAAATTATATACATTTTAATTATAATAAAATGTATTCTTTTTAATTTTTAATAAAGTGGTATTTATAAAATTTTATTGCATTACTTATAAAATATTGAACAGAATTTAATGATAAATATGGATATAATTATTTGAATCCTGGATAGCTTGAATACAAATAATTCAGGGTTTTAAAATTTCTCATAGCTAGGAACATTTTTCTTTGCTTAATGATACTCAATTTTATTGAAAACCATTTCAGTAAGTTAAGAATGATATGAATTATAGAAGTAGCACAAAAATATAAGTGATATGTGATCAATGTGAAGACTTGCTTTACTTGAATTTTCATAGACCTTCATACCCACAAATAATCCCTCTTCAAAAGCATATGCAAATATAGCAATTAAACGTTATTTTTTGCACATGGCAACATTTTCATATGACTAATATTGTGAACTTCTCTATATTGTTTTTGGCATAAGAAACTGTCACAAAATAGTAACAATATACGTATGTGATAAAAACGATTAATAAAGATTCTGCAGCTCTCTTTTATTGAAATAGCAAAGAAAAAATGTAGTTTAACATTATAAGAAATTTATAAAAAGTAAAACAGTATAAGAATACTTAATAGCCATGCATGCTGTTTATTTCCCTAAAATGAAATGCAAGATATAAATCTTAAAGTTAATGTACACAGGATTACAAATAACAGCAGCAATTGAACTTGTAGGGTTACACATTTAGAAGACTTTGCATTTTCAAATATCGTTAACTTTTCAAACAAGAACTATTCATAATATTAAAATAAATCTCATTAGAATGTTATTTGTTGGAAATGTACAAAAAAGTGCTATTAAACCAAATTTTTTATCAGGATGAGGACAAGAGATAACTTATGCCATGGACTATATAAAAATTATATTTATTTTTTACTTCAACAGTAATGATGTCACCTCCATTTTTAGCGAAATCAATAACATGAAAATTATTTCCAAAAAACTACATTTCTCATTCATTTTGATTGGTTGAAATGGAATTGCTAACATGAATTTGTGCAATGCCAAAATTTTTTTGTAATACATCTATGTTGTCTAATGTGATGTAATGGTAAATTAATGTCATTCGTTTACTATTTTCACTTAATCATTTAAAGAAGACTGAAAACAATCCTTAGAATCAAAGTATAGCTTTCCTTATCATTATAGATTGAAATATGATGGAAAAAAATTCTGTGGCTAAAATTTTGTACACGATTATCACATTTTAAAATTAGTGCAATCAAGAGAATGCATAAAATCTTGAAAGTCTTTCATATACCATTTTGTAAAAGATTGAGATACTTTGTTTCACGTAAGGCACATTATCTTTGACAATATATGCTGTCCACTGATAAAATTGACCACCATTACAGGAAATATATAAAACATCACTGCAAATCCAGTACATGGTTGAAGGTTTTCAGAAGAAATTAATACTGTAAAAATAGCTTTTGCACCCAATCCTATCAACAACTTTTTAGAAAAATAAATATATAATGTTCCAATGAATAGTGACTAAATAATAAAAAGATATAAAGCACAAAATTTGTCTTATATTTATTAGTAAAATTTTAGAAAATAGCACTCACTACAAATAGGAAGAACATGCTTATATGCAGCTGTAAAAATCATGACAGTTACATTTAAAATATTCATGAGATTCAAAAAGGACTTTAAAAAAATCTTATTTAAAAAGACATTAAAAAATAGAAAATTCCTTGTTGATTTTTAAACTGTATGCATCTAACCAAATATCAGCACAATGCATTTACTAAAATTAGTCAAACTTAAATGCTTTTCACCACAACACAAAAAATTAAAAAAAAAAAAAACTTGGCACAATGAAATATAAGAAGTACAAAAAGAGTATAAATTAAATCTAATTAACAAAAGAAAACCCACTACTAAAGTTATGGGTTTTATCATGACAAAACCTTAAAATGTTTCTCAGTCAGCAGAATTGATTAGTAACATAACAGAGGGTTCCAAGGGTTCACACTTTAAAACAAATTTTTAAAAAATGAATCCATCTTGGACCCTAATATTTGCTTTTACTAATATTAAAAATAATGAGTACTGAAGTATATATATTTCAATTTTATTTTCATAGCTCTTAAAATTCTTGATTTATATGCAAAAGAATGAATTACATTTAAATACACAATGTTTTTCATTTTACTAAAGAGAAAGGACACTAATCAATTTTAATTCCCTCTTCCAATATAATAAAAAGTTGTCACATCTGTAACAAAATTATTTCCTTAAATCACATAAATATCTAGTTTGCAAATGTCTATTCTACATATCACATAATATAATTTTTTTCACAATTATGTATTAATTTAAAGTCATGATGATTTCTCCTTTAATATTACAATAATTAGTACTTATAATAATTAGTGTATAAATATTACAATAATGAGAATACTGGACTTAGTACCCAATATAGTTTCTCTAATAAGCTTTTATGTTCTTTTTTATTATATTCTATATAAAATAGAGTACGATACATTGGCTGTTACATAAAACTAATAAATCAATATGCAACAAAAGAAAGTTTGGGAAACACTGAATGAAAGAAAACTTTTTCTAAGAACAATATTTAAAACAATTAGAATTTTTCCCTTTCTAATTTTTAACTTTAAATTTACTAAATATAATGAAAACTTTAGAAAGCAAAATTACATCACAAAACTAGAATGCAAGTATTTTTGAACCAATTACACTAGATTACAATTACTTTTTTATAAATATTTTATATATTTAATAAAATTTGTTTTAATAGAAAATTTAGATTATTATAATAGAACAATTAATAGAATGGTATTGATTTTAAATTAATGAAGCTAAATGTAGCATCTTGCTAAAATAATTCAAAAGAGACTAAAATAGTTAGAAAAGTTAATCACAATACAAATAAGTAGATGCATTAATATACAATAAAGTGGGTAATTAATTTTTCAATTTACAGAAAATGTCAGTATTAAGTAGTTAAATTTAAAATAAATATTTATATATGTACAAATTCATACATATATATCCGTATGTATGTATATAGGATGTGTAAAGCTTTTTCATATTCAAGATAATTCCTCATTAGTACTCACTTTCCATAGTTGACTTTTGTGTGCATACAGCAAATATTTGTATCAATATAAAATGTTGCTTAAATTTTGTTCATAATTTTTATATTTAAAATTTGAGATATATTTTGTTAGTTTAAATAGCATTCTACATTTTTTAAATTTAGTAAATAGATTTTTCACCAGTTTTTCTACACAAAATAGATTGGTTAACTGTCTCTAACAAATAATAAATGTCACGCCAGTTTGAATATGATTATAAGCATATAATTGGTCAAAATAATTGTTATCACTTTTGTAAATATTATTCTATAGTGATTATTGAGTACAAAACACTCAACTCAAAAACTACATGTGAGTCAGTTTTTGTAACTTTAGTTATGTAAATAAATGCATTATAGAATTTGTAGCTCTGGTGATTTTTACTTTTGAAAAGTTAGTTATTAGAATACTTTATTACTAACAAATTGTAAAAGAATCTGATAGTCTCATTGTATGTGACAACAAATCCAATACAATCAAAATTGTTACTAATTGTAAAGATAGTTACTCACTAAAATAGATAATAGCACTGAAAAATGAAACTTGTTTCAAGTTGCTTTTTTTAAAAAAAAACTAGTTATAAAGTTGACAATTTAAATAAAAATAATTTAAGTTAGTGACTCTCACACGAGTAATACTAACTTTCAAATTTTAAATGGTTATTTTAAAATTAAGTTCTACTATTTTCTACAAGTATAGGTCAGATTTGTAACAAATCCTAAATTATTTTAATTAATATTTTTTAAGTTATTTTTTCAAATAAAAACATCAAGAGAAATAGTTGTTACATGCAATAAGAAATACTTTAAAAGAAATTTGTCATGTTTTCATTAAGTCAAATAAATTTAAACCCTACCAATTTCAAAATCTTCTTTTTACGGAATGCATGTGCAAGCATGATTTACTTTGACTAACTAATTAACTGAAGCAGAGATATTAATTTTTTAATGGAAAGAAATCACAATTTCTGTGAAATGGTTTTTCAATCTGAGCAAAATTTTGAACAATATAGAAGGGTTCATGTTTAATTATAATTAATACTTACAATAAGAGCTTGGACTGAATTAGTTTAAAAATAAATACAACAAGGGGAAAATATGGTTGATTAATTAGCCACCATTTACACATCCAATACATATCTACATACAGACACACATTTTTATGTCTGTGAAATGGAAACATAGCATACAATTAATCAACAAGTGCCAATGGAGGAAATTTTCAAACTGAGAAATAACAAGGAAAAAATATATAAATTTTCTATAAGATTTATATTTGAAAACAAATTCTTGGTAAGACATGTAAAAATTAATATATTATTATTAAACATATTTCAGAAATATAGTAAAGGGAAGCAAACCTTATTACTTTTCCATTAAAGTATTTATTCAGTGTTATTAGAATATTAATTATTATGGATGTTTGTAACACGTAATCCAAATAGAAGATTAATATAGTATTTTCAAAATTTTTATGACAAACTTACTTTGCCACTTTAAAAAATGATAAATCAAGAGAATTACTAACTCTTAATGACTATAAAATTTAGAAAAATTAAAATATTTTAAGTTTGTAATATTATGGATACCTCAGGGATAACAGACAATATTTTTTGTAGGAATGACAGTTTTTGAAATTAATTTATAAACATAATTGTTTATAATTTTTTCGAGAAAAACCTCTTTTTTTACTAAAATTTAAATAATAAATGAATAAAGGAAAATAATGAAATATTTAAGCAAAGCAGTTAAGGGTTTTGCTCGTCAGTCACATTTATCACATTATGGATAATTTGATTTAAAAATGTTTTAAAGAGAATAACAAACTACAACAAACATCCACACTCATGTTAAAATACAGCTTTTAAACTTAAAACTGAAGCATTTTTCATTCAGTGAACTTTTCTGTTAATTGTGGAAAAAGTGATAGAAGTGTCTTGTAATTCTGTAATAGTTATTTATTACAAATTGCATTTACAAGCTAGAAAATGCTTTTTAGTAGTAATTAAAATCTGATCAAAAATTTGTTTCAGAAAGAACTGTTTTTGATGATATTAACTCGCCATGATAATAAATATTGAAACTATTATGATTCAAGGTAAGCAATTAGAGTTTCAGAAACAAAATAAGCATTTAAAAAATATATGAAAAGGGATCCAGTTATCACATTAGGCATAATTATAAATATATAAAGGACCCTTAAATCCTTTATCAGTAAATATTAGAAAAATATTACAAGCTGATGAAGAAAAGATGCATTCTTGATTTTATAAAAAAAATGTACAGAATACAACAGATAGACTTTTTTTAAGATTGATGATTTAAACACAACAGGTAAAAAATTTTTAAGATTGATCATTTAACATTTTCGTAAAAAATGTAAAAATTAAGTTTATCAAAAATAAGTGCAAAGAAAATCAGTCGATGCAATAATTAAAGACTGTTACATGAAAAATTGTTTAAAATTTCAATCCACCATCCTGGAAATTTGAATTATATACTGAAAAAACAAATTCTCATTTGCAATTTCTGAAACAAGCATTCTACTAAGAGATTTTTCCATTTTTAATTGTTCTTTTAACATATTGAAAGATAATAAACCATTCTAATATATAAAGTATTTGCAGAATACTTTGGACTGCTTCCAAATTTTCTCCAGAGAAAATTGATCTCAAAAACATTAATCCCACATTATTGTTAAGAATTGTTGTATATTTGAATAATATTTTAACAAAATAAAAATACAAAAGTGAATATGTTTATAGCATTTTAACTATAAATTGAAAAGTAGAAAGTACAGGTAGGAAAGATAAACATAATGGAAAGGATGACTAGGGACATATTAACCACAAAACACATGTATTAGAGGCAAGCCAAATATAAAAGTAAATAAACTATAGTATGTAATAATCAAAATCTTTGCAAAAGTGCTGAGGATTTTTAAAGTTCATCTTCATAATGATGAGAACTATGTAACTGTTCCAAAAAACCAGTTGCTTCACTTCCAACAAAAACTTCATGATGATTAACAATTTCTTCAATTGTAAGTCTTCCATCCTTATCTGTATCTGAACTATCAATTAAATGGTCTGCTTCATTTTCTGCAGTTTCTCTAAAATAACAGATGACATTTAAAAATCAATTTTTTTACTAAGATAATTTCTTGATTTAAAAAGAAATTTTATATTCCTAAATAGCATTAAATATAGCTAAAGAAAAGAAATTTAATATGAACAATTAATTTCGTAAATTAAAGAGCAAGGCAAAATAGATATCTAACAAGAAAGCAAATTACAAGAATACTCTCCTCCAAAACAAATAGAATCCTCTTCATAATGATAATAAAATCGTCTTGATAATTATTGGCTAACTATTATAAATAATTGCTCATTATAATTTTTCATGTTCAATCTAAAGAAAATTTTGAATTTAGATTTTATATGTAAATGGTTACTTTTTTAAGTCCTTATAGATTTCAATGCATTCTTTCCCAAATTCTATTGACATATATTTTGATTTTTTCTTTTGACACTTATCTTGATTATTTTGATTTCATGTGAAATTCATTCATGAGTAGTATCACTATGACACATTAAAAATAACATAATACATGAAATTATTTTATAATATTTTTGCTGTAATTCTTAATTTTATGCTTTGTATTACATAATTTATCATATTTTAGAAATTTTCTAATATTTAGTATGAAACATTAACCTGTAATTAATTACAACTTAATCACAATTCTGTATTCAAACAATCGAATTGAAAAATCAATAAGTGTTTTACAGAAAGAAATTTAGCCTCAAACCTAATATGAATAGTGATTTCTGTAAAATACAAAATTAATTTCTTTAAGAAAACTACATTACTATTCTCATTATTCTATCTTCTATGGTCGGCAATTTTGATAGGACAATTGGGCTAAAGAAGTTTACAATAGATAAAATGTGAAGCCACACCAATTACATGCAGATGATAACATGAGACTTCAAATGTTTGAAAACATTTCAATAATTTAAGATTTTTTTTATTTTAATACTTTTAAAGGGTAGTAAAATTTTATTTATCTGAACAAAATGTTAGTTACTTATAAAAATCTGGGCTTTTTTTTTAAAATCAAACTAATACTTTTCGTTTAACACGAAGTATGTCACAAGGCTTAGAAATGTACATTCAACCACAAAAACATTTACAAGATAACAAAACAACTAAAATTTAAATCACAAATAAATCTGTAAATTAGCAAGTATTTTAATACTCCTCAAAACACTACAATAGAGAAATCTGTCAACCAACACTTGCATGCAACTTGCAGTACATAAACCCCTTACCTGCCAAGGAAAACTTATGAGATTCGCTCCCCAGTGCCACCGGTTTTCCCACAGGCACACGCAGTTATGCGGTGCATTGGTGGGAAAGAAGAGGCACGCTTTCCCTTCTAATGGTTTACTTTCACTAAACAAACAAAAAACCATGGAAGCGAAAGAATAAAAAGTTACGAACTACTTGAAAAGAAGTATAAATAATAACTAACATATGGAACAAAAGCAACAGCTTCCCCCGTTCCAAGAAATATTCCTCTCTCCAAATCGCCCCTTCTTTGAAATAGATGTAACATCATCATAACAGATCTTTTAAACAATATCAAGGACATTCTATTGCATTCACAAGCCATGGGTCTAGCTTTACTGATAGCAGAGCATTGCAGAGAAGTGTATTTCGGAAAGCCATATATATACACCCACGGCAGGCAAGAGGTTACAACGTGTTTAACATTTTCCATGGCATCCTCACGACCTCCTCATTGCAAAGACAAAATCTCACTTGGAAACACTTTCCTGAGACTGATCTAGCACTGACAATACTGATTGTAATACAGTATTCAAAAAGAAAAAGAGAAATGTTTCATTAAGAATGATGCAAATCCTTTTCACATGCAAGTTTTAAAACTTTTATAGCTTCTCTTTTGTGTTTCTTATACGGGTTTTGGGCTTACTATGAAGGGCAACATAAATTATTGGTTTACAATAACTTATTACTAAAGAATATTGGAATTTTTTAGATAATGCTTTGATCAGACTTTGCACAAGTTTTTAAAAAATAAATTTCAAAACTCATACAAAATTTTTAGGCGGTGCTGACGTTTACAAGTTGTAGTTCCCTTTAAAGAACGCATGCACATCAGTTCCTTAATAATTTGAAAGTTTTCATCAACACCTCTTATAAATGAAACTAATTGAGCAGTATCATTTATATCAGTGCTGTCATCCACAGCTATGGAAAAGCATTTTGCCAGCTTGATAATTTTTTACAAAGACTTTCTGCATTATTTTTTTTCATATTCAGACATATCATTCATAATTGGAATTCTTATGCTTAGATGTGAAATGACGGGAAATGTTATATTCTTTGAAGACTGCTACAGCTTTATTGCAGATAAGACGGTAAGACACACTGGTTTATCTTTTACAACTGAAAAATATTTCCATGTCCATTTATCATTAAAAGCGCGGCACTCTGAATCAACTTTACGTTTTTTAGTAGACAGTTTGGGGTTGAAATATTTAACGAATAACCCAAACAAGCACTAGCTACGCTATACTTTTAATAATTTCACCACACTATTCACAATGACGCTATATGTCCACAATCTTTCAACACACAATCATTAATATTAGAACTCACACCAAAAGAAAAAGCTGCTAGATGGAGCTTAAAATGTGCAGTCTGCCACGTGTGAGGTATAATTCAACTATATTGAATTCCCATGTCTGCTCCACAAGAAAAAGATAACACTTGTTGGCGCCCTTCTACAGCTATAACTAACAAATAACTTCCACTTTTAACACTTTACCAATTGAAAACTGCCTGTGTTTGCTATTTCTTTCGATTTATGTTTTGTAGAACAAAAATAGAGAATGTAAACATATTACTAGCTCTTTGAAAAAAAAGAAAAATTTGATATTTAAACAAAGTAGAAAAGGAGATGGATATATAATATAGGAATATTTCTTTTTATTTGCTTCTGACCAGCAAATTAAAATTCTATCCGCGGGCCGGATAGAACCTTCCGGCGGGCCGGAGTTGGCCCGAGGGCCGTAGTTTGCCCATCCCTGACTCAAATAAAACTGGTATGATAAAAACAAAAACTAAATAAATTTATTCTCTCTAAGACTAAGTTCCAATTTAAACAATTTCTCATTTTCTCTTACCATAACTGTTTAATAAAAGAATAGATTTTTACTGTTTATTTTCTGAATCTTAAGCAGTTTATGCTTAATTATTATGTATGATTGTTCCAGATTTATCTTTTTAATTATTTAATATTTTGTTATATTTTAATACATAAAATCTCTCGGAAATTTTTCCAATAATTTAGTCTAGATTTTTCAAGTTCTTTTATACCATCCAAATGTTTCTATTTGAGTTTAAATCCATCAACTTCATTAAGCACATTTTTTAATTTTCCACAACTATATGCCATTTTAATTTCGTTCATCAAATTATAATTAATAATTTTGGTTGGAATGCTACCAAATAAGTCTTTGGTAGTTATTTCATTGCTGATACACAGTTTGTTTTAGACAAGATTTCAATTTCACACTTAGACACAACATACACTAAACATTCTTCAATAAAATTATTTTTCATAAGCAATAAGCATTAAACAGCAACTAGATCATGAAATGTTAGCAAATAAATTACTTTCTAAAAACAACAATTTTGTTTAGTTGTTAGAAATTAAGAATAAGAAGATTTATTGATTTTTAATGTAATTTAACACACACACACACACATATATATATATATATATATATAAATCAATATATAAATATGGGGGTATATATATATATATATATATATATTTAAATTAAATATATATATATATAATTATATATTTCTGGCCATGCAGTAAATTATATATATAAATTTACTGCATGGCCTAAAATTTTTCAATTCAACAAGAAATTGTACAGTGTATGCAAAACAATTTTAATTGTCAACTAACAAACTTCTGTGTTTCAATTGAAGGCTTGTTAACATTATGCTCTAATAGGCCTGCTTGTATATGCTTAGAAATAAAAATTAATACTTTTGTTTCATTTCAGGGAAAATTTTCATTAACTAAAGAAAAGAGAAAACTCACTAAGTTGATAATATTTTTAACAAGAAAATGTCTATAACATTTCCAGGATCTATTCACTATTTTTTAGGAATCAACTTGAATTTCCAGAGTTCTGTTTATCAATTCCCAGAAGTTTAAAGGATTTCCAGGAGTTGTGCAAACCATGTTTGGAAATTCAAGACTTTAATTACTTATATTGGAGTGAAAACTTGTTTCATTCTTAGAAAATTAATTTTTTTAGGCATAAAAAGGAGCTCTTTCAATGGCAAAAGAGATTCTCAATGTTAGTTGATTTGGAGAAAGATCAGAACACTTTTTCATCCCAGCAACATCACAAGAAAAAGAAAGTTACAGTGGCCTTGCAGTTATCATCTGGACACGCTTAATAAATGAGCAGCCTGGGCTCCATGTTCTTGAAAGAGGTTCTATAACCGGTGATCGCTATTGTCAGGAGGTGATACTTTCATATGCACTTTGAAGTGTCATTGAAAAAGATTTCATTTTTATAGATATGCTTGCATGGCTATACAGGCTTCATGTTGTTCTGAAGTTACTCAAAAGGGAAGATATCACCCAAATGCATTGGCCAGAAAACATCCCTGATTTTAGTCCCATGGAACAAATGGGAATGCTATATTAAGGCACCTGTGGCTTGATTAAATTCTCTGGCAACGTTTAACATTTAAAACACATGCTGATTAAGAAAAGAACACTGTTACTTCAAGAATTGAAACAATCTGGAGCTGAGTAGGAAGATGGTGCTACCTAATTGATATTACCAAGTTAAGAATGTCATTAAAAAATCTGCCAATACCAATTTAGATTTCTTACAATAAAATGATAAATGTTTTAATTTACAAGAATCAGTTTCAAATGAAAAATATCATTTATAAATTTTAGAATACTTAAGAGAAATATATGTGTAAACTAAATATGACAATAAATGTTAAATAAAACCATCAGAAGTATAAAATACTTAGTGTAATTCAATAAAAATATAGCCTTATTCTTGTCTCATAAAGGTTTTGTCATTATGACTAGAAACCCAATATGCTTAAAACAAATGGAAAGAATTCTTCACTGATTTAAAATAATCAATAATCATTTGTAAGCTTAAAAAACATGTATAAAGAGTCTAAATGCTCAACGGTTAACGTGTTTAAAATTAAACATTTTTGTATTCATCCAAAAAGATACATTTACTAATTTTTATTGTTGAAACAAATTTAAAAAATATTTAAAAAGATTATTAAAAAATAAAACTTATGATGCATTTACTCTCTATTAATGACTTTGTTAAAATTTCTTGAATCCTTTATATGCAGGTACATTCTGAGTAAAGCTTAACTACAAGAAAACTCAAACTTTATCAATCATAAAACCTTTAAACAGAAAGAGCCAGAACATCAAAATGCACCCCAAATTTTGTTTGCAGTTTGAAATACCATATTTTCCTGTATATAATCCGCAGCGGCGTATTATCCGCACGGCCGTTTTTTTCGAGTAAAAGGAAAAAAGCATCGCATAATCCGCAGCGGCGTATAATCCAATTTTTTTTTTTTTTTTTCCTTTTTTTGGGCTAATAGTCTAAAAATATGTACTGCTGATAATGTAGGTGTCACATAAAATAAAAAAATGCACAGTAGGATTAAAAATTCAATAAATTATATAGAAAAAAAAACATTTATTATGAAAAATATCAGTCTAGATCCAGTTCATTGCAAAGTGCGATAAACTTGAAATGAAAGCACGAGACCGATCAAAAGCGATAATTTTGACAAGAGATTCTTGTAAAACTTATCGATATTTAGCTTCTAATAACTTTTAAAACGATGTTAGACATAGTTAAATTAATATATATTTGCTTCGTTAATATTTAAATGAAAGAAATGGATTATTTACAAATTGCGTACTTTATGCAATTTTTTTTTATACCGCGCGTGCTTTGTTTTTCACTTCACATTAGCACATTTGAAGCCATTGTTTTTATTTGCCTTGGCTATAGCTTTTAATTTAAAATCTGCTGTGTAACTTAAAAATTTTCGCTTCCATATGACGATATACGAATTTGAATATTTTCAAAACGAAACAGCTCACGTCAAGACGTTAGCGAATTTAAAACTGTAAAATCTTTAAGAGGAACCAAATTCGTTTTTGAACGTAATTGCACAAAGCCGATTATAGTTTAAATAACTCAGGTGTGTCCTGATACCACCTGTTATTTATTTCATGAAACATTAAGAGTATTTCTTTCAAAACTTTCTTGTAAGCTTTTCTGATGGAGAATGTTTATCAGATAATCCGCAGCGGCGTATAATACGCACAACGAAATTCGGAACTAAAAATAAAAAAGAGCTTCATTATAATAGAAGATAAATGGCTATTCTAGCCATGAACTATGCAGAATTTAACTACTGAAGAATGTCATATTAATTTACCTCGCAATTTTCTACTTTCTGAATGAGAAAATGTAAAATAAAGATTTATATTTAGAGTAATAGATTGCAGTAAATAAAATATCCTTTATGTGTATTATATAATAAGTGAAATGATTTGTACATACAATATATATCAGGGGTGACCAAACTTTTGGGATCCGGGGTCTACTCCACATTTAAAAAATCGAAGGCAGTCTACCAATGGCAGAGGTAAATTAACGTACATATTTATTTTCGGTAACAAGAAAAATGGTATATTATGTCATTTTCTAAATAAACTTAATATTAATATTTACAAAATAAAAATTTACTGACGAAAATAATCAAAGTATTCATATAAAAACTGATCATCCTATTCACTTCGCATAGTTGAAATTAGTGACTGTATATCTGTGACAAGTTTATCATAATGTGCCTGATATGAGGCAATGCATAAAAAGGAAATTAAATGCTCATCTGTTAAATGCGAGCAATGTTTGTTTTTTTGTTCATGGTTGAAAAAGCAGATAAGCAAAGATACCTCGATCCAAAGAATGATTTCAAATACAAAATCAATTTGTAAATATTTGGAAACATTTTCTCAGAAATTAATTTCCAAAAATCATTATCGCTAAATATGCTCTGGATTTAAGAAATATAATGCATCTTAATTTAATAAGTTCTTCCTCGACCGTGACTGATGTGATATCTATTAAATGTCCTATATTTTCAGATACTCCATCAATGTTAACATTTTCATTCAATGGAAATATCATAAAATTTAGTATTCCTTTCAACCTAATTAAGTCAGCGAATCTTCTTTCAAATTCTTCGAACAAAACAAGTAAGTATTAAGAGAAATCTTCGAAGTCTCGGTTTGGATTATGGATGCACTCTTTCTCCATGTTTTTGAAGTTCAATTCATGTTTTCTTAATTGAGATGCATACCTTTCAATAGTTTTTTTTAATGTTTTAATCGCGCTCATCATGCCCGTTTTAGGTCTTAAATTGTAAACCATTAATTATAAATCTTTAAATCGTAAATCTTTGCACGTTTTTTTTTTGGAGGGGGGGGGGGTAGCGTAGACTGTAGTAAGTTTTTATTTTAAATAATTCATTGATTCCACGTCATAAGTCATAAATTAAACTGTTAATATCCGAGGTCATTATCAATATGGTCACGTAGACTACTTAAAATGTCTTCGCGGTCTACCAGTTGCCGGCAGTCAATATCTTGAGCACCCCTGATATATATAGTTAACCTAATTATGTTTCAAATTTTATAGTTTCGTAATTTTTCAATACAAAAAAAGTAATATCCTAAATAGGTAAAGCCATCTGTCCATAGTTATGTAAATTATAAAATTTAAAACTTAAATTATATAAAAAAAATATTATTTAATAACACAATAGAAAGTAGAGAACAATATGCAATTATTTAAACACCAGAAATATTACTGAACTAAATAATAATGAGCCAATAAAATTTATTAAACACTATTTAACAAGTAAGTCATTCCTTCAAAAGAGAAATAACAAATAGTTTCTAAACTACAAATGAGTCACCCAAGCCTTGAATGTATTATAAGAATATTGAAAATGCTATTTAGCATTAATACTTAGTCATTTTTTATACATATTTATTGTGGGTTTACTTTGTTTGAAATAACTTATACTTGTATGGTAATAATTATCTGATATTTCTTTGAAGGTTGCTTTTGAATTTGATAGTAATTATTTCCAGATTTTATTCAGACACCCAAAAAGCATCACATATACTTTCAATTATATGTGGTGGTTTTTGCATGGTTTGGGGACACGACTTCAGCCATTGACAGAAAAGCCATAATTTCGCAAAACTGTGACCAATACCTTCTGATGAAGCTGATCATGTTGGTAATTAATACATTTGTTACATATTGTTTTCTATTTTATAATTAAATTTGAATTTTTCCCTTTTACTTATCTTAAAAATTCCCTTTTTACTTTCTATTATAATTATTGAACATTTCTAATGTATGATTTAAATTTGGAATTTTTTAATCTGTTTTTGGTAATTTAACTTTTAACTGCTTTTGCAGTGAGTGATTTGCAAAACTTTTTCTTACATATTTACTTTGATAATGCATTCTTGTAATTTTCACATAACATTCATACTTTTATTTTTACTATATACACACACAAGAGTGTGTGCACTATTGACATTTTAAGAAAAATAATAAAAACTTGCAAATTTATGCTCTAACTTAACACTTTAAAGACTCATTACACATTATTTGGGATAAGCCAAAGTAAGATTTCTTCCTTGTTCAGCTTATTGTCACCATCTAGATCCAAATCTAGTCTAAATCGTTCTTTCTCTATTGAATACTGCTCAGAGTTTGTTGAGAGTGGAACACCATGATGATCAACCAAAAATTCTGCCAAGCTCAAAAATCCATCTTTATTTAAGTCTCGTTTCCTTACAGCTTGCTCATAAACAACCTAAAATAATAAAATAAATATTGCTCTCACAATCAAAAGTAATTAAAAAAAGACAATAAAAATGATTGTTAGCAACCAAAATTAAAAAAAAAATGTAATTAGAAAACTTAAAGGGAATAAAATACATATGACACGAGTACATCATTATGGTTTTATGCTTTATCTTTACATTTTGTAAGAAACAAGTAAAATACATTAAATTTTATAATGAAATTGAAACTAATATAAAGATATTAGTTTCAATTTCATTATAAAATTCTTACTCTATAAATCTAAAAACTACACCATTAAAAAAATATATTTTTTAACAAAACTTTATTTATGCAGTGTGTGTAAGAGGAGAATATATAAATTTACTCATATATTTGCAGTTATAATTACAAATGCATTAATAAATTAATTATTTCTACACAAGAAATTAAATACAACAATATATTCAACAATTTTTTTCATTGAAGACTAGAAACAAGGAAAAGTTGATGAATTTGAACTTTAAAGCAGTTTTACATAATCGGAAGGAAGTTTAACTTATTATTTTAATTACAGGGAAATAAAAAAATTACATAGTATGCAGCTGAGAAAAATCTTAAGATTTGGAGGAAAAAAATTCACTATTTAAAACTGTATGGGTAAATATTGGGGCAGGGAGATCCTATGACAAATCACTTATCATAATTTCTTATCTCAGGATAACTTTTACGAAACATTTTCCTTTAAGATATAAATAAATAAGAATATACTTTATTCTTCACAGCATACTATTAAAAAATATGAGTTAATATATTGTGAAGAATAAAATTATCAAAAGAAAAAAACTTTAATCTTCACATAAGGCTTTAATGTAATTAATTTTAAACTCTGCAAAACTTTCAATTTTTGGTTTCCGCACATTTATTTAGCCATAAATTACTTATATTTTACAGTACTTAGGCTGATTAAAAGACCCCTTCATAAAAAGAGTATTTCCAATAAGTGTGACTGATATACAACAAGAAGTTTTTTTAAACAAGTAATTTTTTTTTAACAAATCTTCATTTTACGAAAAATTTGAGAACAATTTTATATAGTATTTAAATCTTAAAACTTTTAATGGGGAATCTCAACTCCATATAGTAATAATATATTTAATATAACACTCAATCTCTGTCATGCTGATGTACTTAAACAGAAATAATAGCTTCAAATTTAATTCTCCAACAGCTAAAAGTACCAGACATAGTAACACATCCCAATGAGATTAAGTTTTTGTTATTAAAAAAATCATGCATTCTTTCATAGTATTATGTAACCTTGATTACAAATTTTAAACACCTCTCTAGACCTCATAAAACTTCAGAAAATAAGCAGTTTGTAAGTCTTAGGAATTCTAAAAATTAAAGTAATAAAAAGTAAATCAGTAAATTCATATTTTTAATTAAGAAAAAAATTGGTATTTGTAGGAACTTCTGTTCTACATACAGTATGCATTTGTTTTTACAAACTCAGAGGGACCCTTAATTTAGTTCTTAAAATTGAAAGTTTGTAAAATAGAAAAATGAGAGTTAAATATCAAAACTTTTTCTAAATATACTAAATAGCTTTTTTACAAATAAAACTAAAATAAAAATTATTTAGAATACATTATATGAATAACATAGTAAAATAAAATTCATACTGCAAAACAATTCTCACATCTACTTTAGAGATGAAAAACTCTCCCAAATCCTGCAAATCGCCTCATTGCTGAGAAAGAGCGTTCCTAGGCAGAATGAGCAAAGTATGTCAGAGTTTGCTACTGGTAGGGACATGCTAGGCATGATGGTTATTCCACTGTGCCCAGTTAAAATCTGCAGGTAAAGAAGCAAAGACGGTCTTCTAACTTCAGATGCTCTAGTCACATGACTTACAGAAGCTGCATTTCCTACCCTATGAGTCGGTTGGTGAGTGTTTCATCATCCGTCACGGAGCCTAATTAGAGAGTTTAAGCAAATAAGTAAGCACCTTGCTCAATAAGTAAGTGACAGTCTCCTTATTCTCTGAAGACATTAAAGATTTTGCAGTGAAACATCAATGGCACAACCATGGTTGGCTTCTAGAGGCAAATTAGATGAACTACTAAAAATAGCTGAGCTGAATAATGTTTAGGTAATTGCTTTGCAAGTTGAATACTACATTAAAATATAGAGCATGCAGTATCTTTAGAAAAGGCAGATCCACAACAGAGGAGAAGGTTTAGCCTTCTTTATTACAGACGTCATGTACCAGAGCAGCAATATTCCTTTTGATCAAACTACGGAACTTGAAATTCAGTGTATTAAGTGGAGAGCTAAGCCTCTCAATATCTTCAATGTTTATCACCCCCTACTCAAAAACATCTGATAGTGTTTGCAATTTTATGGATAATAACTCTATTATTGTCAGAGGTCTAAACACAAAACATATTATTTGGGATTACAACTGTGATACTGAAAAAGGTATTGATGTCCTTCAGATGATGGATGATAATGAATTTTTAACACTGGAACACATTCATTGGTTCTTCAACTATGACAATTCTGAGGCTTCGTTTTACAGATCATGGCATATTGCCACACACATGAACAGTAAATCTCATTATCAGTTCATCTGTCACAGTCATTGAAACACAGTACTGATCTGAGTTTGAAATAAATCCAGTTCTCCATCTTGAAGTAAAAACGTTGGATCCAAATATCCATAATCATATTTCAAGTAAGGAGAAACATCCATCACACTAAAAATGTAGAATATTAAAATTTTGATATACTTAAACTTTTTAATTGTTTTTACAGTTTTTTTTATTTAATTTTATTATGATTTATTAATAAAGCTTACATAATTTGGTTAATTATGAATTTACTGATCTGTGAAGTCAAAAAAAAAAAGATTTGGCGACCATTGTATATATTATAATAATAGCAGCTGGTATTTCATTATCATAAATAATATCTAGATTCTAAAACTATTTTATGAAGATTTATTTAATTTAAGAAATTGTGTTTAATTTTAAAAAATCTGTAATTTCAAACTGTTAAGAATAAAATTGTACATATTTATATGGCTTATCAGTTTTTCTGAAATTAGTTTCTCTTAATTATATATATATATATATATATATATATATATATATATATATATATAT
>JAPDSC010146804.1:366647-384231 GCA_026290005.1 Latrodectus geometricus | reverse complement strand
TATATATATATATATATATATATATATATATATATATATATATATATGCGCAAATAGTTTTAAGAATCATTTAATATTGCATTAATAGTTAATTGAATATCAGTCTCAAAACCAGCAATTTTGATCAGGATTGGACAAAAGATAGCCATTTTGTACAGGATTATTTAAAAATGTAAAGTTCCCTTTCCATGATATTATAAAATTCAAAAAGAGTAGACAAATGCAGGTGCCAGTCTATCAATTTATTCATAGTTCAATTATTTGAAGTTTTATAATTCAATGACACAATTAAGACTCTAGCTGAATTCCTTTTTACAACAATTAAAATTTAAAATATTCTGTGCATGCATAAGAATAATGCTGTTACAATAAGACATTTCTTCTATGTATGTAAACCTATACCTCTATATCCAATGTATGGGAAGCATACATAGTTTCATCTGCAATGAAGTTTAAAATATTTTCTGAAAAAAAAAAAACAATTAAAAAAATTCCTGTTTATCAACTCTCTTACTTTAAAAAGTATGGGCTTGTCATTTGTTTTAGCATGATACTAATCAAAGTCAAATGATACAGAGAAATCTTAATTATCATTGTCATCAAGAAATCTACCATCATTGAAATCAGATTCAATAACAGCAATCAGAATCACAATATGAAAAATTTCCTTCTTTTAACTCAGCCAATGACTTTTTAATTTCATCATTAATCAAATCCTCATGATCTGAAACCAACAAAAATATTTCTTCGGGTGACAAAAAAGCAACTGGTTATAATTTAAAAAACATTTGCTAAAATGAGGATAAATATGCTTTTCTTTTGAAAAGAGCCAATAAATCTATTTTTTGCCAAAATTCTCCACTCTGACGATTTCCCAGTTTTAATGACTTTCAGTTACAAAAGAACAGTTAAATCTACCCAGTATTTATATCCCAAGCATGCTTGTTACTCAGTTTTATCGACCTAAGGGATTGAAGGGATAAAAGGTTGAGTCAACCCTGCCCAGCATAAGGATTTTATTAGATCATTTGGAGCAAATATCCTGAAAGGTAATATTCAATACATAGTTTTGGATGGATTAAAAAAGAATTGAAAATAATGGTAAGTCCTAAGCAGTGTGTAAAATTTTACTGGAGAAATATTAACATTGAATAATAAATAAGATTTAAACAACTGTGAATATAATTTTATTCCATTTTTATTCATTAAATGAATCATTTTTTAAACTTAAAAATATCAATATTATAACAAATCAAATTCCATACCTGATGCATATGCTCAAATTCTTCAGGGTGAGAAAATCCAGAATATTCAGTTTCATCTAAAATCCCATCTTTATTAATATCAGCAGCTTCAAATAATTCTTTATCATTTTGCAACATCTATCAAATAATGAGTTTGTTAAAAAAAATTAGAAGCACTTAATTGATTCAGTTAATTTTCAATATTTTATAATTTATTACTATACGTGATAAAATATAATTTCTGTAAAATTTACATTACACGATCAATTTTGTCTTGAAAACAATTTAAACAAAAAAACGACTTAAAAATTGTATAAAATTCAACAAGTTATAAAAATTGTGAAATTCACAGTATATTTTCTTATGTAAGTAAATGGAAGATTTAACAAAAACAAAAAAAGGTAGAAACAAACACACTATATCAATCTTAACAATTTCATTATTAAACTTATAATAATTATCCTAACTTTCTGTATATAATCCACGAATTATGTATTAAAAATTAAAAAAGTTCCAAATTTCGATTTGTGTATTATACACCACTGTGAATAATCTGATAAAAAAAAATATTTTCCATCAGAAAAATTTACAAGAATGTTTTGAAAAAAAATAGTGTTTCACAAAATTAATAACAGGTGGCACCACAGCACAGCTGACTTTTTTCAGGTATTATCAGCTTCGTCCAATTATGTTTAAGAATGAATTGGGTTAATGGGAAAGATATTACAGTTGGAATTTGCTAATGTAATTTCACTTTTTGTCTTCACCTGAGATGTTTCATTCTGAAAATATTCAATCTTCATATGGATTGATTATCTGTGTCACTTAAACATTTTTATTCATATGGAAAAAAAATGTTTAAGTGACACAGCAGATTTTAAATTAAAAGCTATAAAGAAATCAAATAAAAGAAATAGCGACAAAGTGTTACGTGAAGTAAGAAACAAAGCATGTGCAATACAAGAAAAAGGCAGTTCAAAATTAATTCATTTTATTTGATTACTATTAACAAAGAAAATACATTTTACTTTTAAAGTATGTCTAACACTATTTAAAAGTTATTAGGAAGTTAAAGATAAAGTTACTATGAGAAGTTCATACTAGAATCTACTTGGAATTATCGCTTTTGATTGATCTCAAGCTTTAATCTCTGTTTATTACACTTCACCATGAGGCAAGTCCAAAATTATATTTTTAATTATACTGTGCATCTTTTTATTTTATGTGACACCTATATTATTATCAACATATATTCTGACTACTCGTCAAAAAAATTGCAGTATATTATACACCACTGTGGATTATGTAATGCTTTTTTCTTTTAGTTGGGAAAAAAAGTCTGAATAACACACCACTGCAGATTATATATAATAAAAAAAATTAAAAAAATACACAGAAATAAAAAAAATACACAGTATGATTAAAAACATCAATAGTACAAAAAAAACATTTACTATGAAAAATATCTGATTGGATCCTAAATGTGTGGTAAACTGAGATAAAAGCACCAGATCAATCATAAAAAGCAATAATTCTGAGAATATTCTAGTGAAATTTATCAATTTTTAGTAACTTTAAAATGAGATTAGACATATTTAAAATAAAATATATTTCTCTAGTTAATAACTGAATGAAAGAAATTGATTATTTCTGAGCTGCACATTGGAAACTATTTTTTGTACACCACATGCTTCATTTTTTTCAGGTTACATAAATCTGCTGCCAATTTTTATTTCCTTTTTCTATAGTTTTTAGTTAAAAATTTGCTGTGTAACTTACATGGTTTCTCTTTATCATAATAATATATGAACATGAATAATTTCAAAGCGAAACAGCTGAAGTCAAAACAAAATCCGAAATGAAGATAGACAATAACTGTACTATCTCTCCAAGAAATCTAATTCATTCTTGAACATAACTGGGCAAAACTGATTACAGCTGAAGTAAAATGTCAGCCATGTTGTGATGACATCTGTTATTTATATTTTAAAACATAAACAGTACCTCTTTCAAAACTTTTGTACGTTTTTTTTTTTTTTTTTTTTTTTTTTTTTTTGATAGAAAACTTTTTATCAGATTACCTGTGGCAGCATATAATATGCACAGTGAAATTTGAAACTTTTTAACACATAATTTGTGGATTATATACAGAAAAATACAGTAATTTGCCTTCCTAAACATCACATCGTAAATACTCAAATAATACATCACACAATAAATACTCAAATACAAACTTGATAGTAAGAGCAGATTTTCAGTGAGCCATGAGTGTTCTGCTAAAAATTCATTTTTTTCCCCGTCAAAAGCAAGCTTTTAAATTCATGTTTAGTGTACATGATCAACTTATTGGAATATACGAATTTATAGGATTATATAATAGAATACATCATTTATATTGTTCAAAAGACTATTTATTCTACACTAAAACAACTAACAGCATTATTATTATTGTTCAGAAAATTTAATTTTTTCCTTTTTTCATAATGAATCAAATTTTTAGGAAATTCTTCTGCAATCCTTCTTATGTAATCCTTCTGGCAGCAAAATGTGACTGAATGATCAAACACATGACATTTACAAATTTTAGTTTCAGCAAGCTTTATATTCTTTTAAACATAAACCTAAGAGAGTAATCTATTTTGGGAATAATGAAACAATACAAAAACAAGTGAAAATGGTCTTAAACTCAATATCTGAAAATAATTTGTCCAAAGCATTTTAAATGATTCATAAACACAGTGAATTATTTTTAGAATTAATGGATGTGTTAAAAGTGGAAAAGAGGAATTTGTTCACAAAAATAAGCACTTTTATAAATACATAATAAACCATCTTTAAAAACAAACTACCTAGCAAATAATATATATAATATTGTAGTTAAGCAGTTATAAATTAGAAATATACAGGATCTTTTAAAACAAATTTCCCGCGTATTTTTAATATGAACCATTCTTTTCGACAAAAAAAGGAGTTTATATTTTTTTTTAACTGGCCACAGTATTAAATGTTTGGAAACTACAGCTCTATACTGAATTTGTTGGTTCAATCCTGATATAAAGCTATCATAGACTATCATTTTGATGAGGTTTATGCATGTTTACTGCTCTCCTCATGTCTTTTCCTTAGTGAAGGGATAAAAATTGAGAAATTGATTGAAAATTCAACCTCTTTACTATTTGTGAGCAGAACACAATGCTGAGTTGTTTATTATTACAAGACACTTCTTCTCAATTTATTTTAAGATGTATCTGACTAATTGAACAACAGTGCAATTATAAAATAAAATAGATTCAAAATTTCATTTTGATTTATAAACATATATAACTGAAATAATGCTAAGAAATATGCAAAATGACTTTTTTTTGGGATAACTATAATCATTTGTCATTTAAATGTTATTCAAAAAGAATTTAATAATAATATGTTAAAATCACATTGGGAATGGAATGTTCTAATGAATTAACTAACTTTATTTTTTAAAAACATTAAATTTAATATTTTTTTCCATCAAAAAATTCATTCGAAGGAAAATACTCAAAACTACACATAAAAATTTCATAAACTAATCTAACCATTTGAAAAAAGTTAAATTACACTTCAAGAACCAAAGATCAAAAATAAGTCATGTAATATACTTTAAAGTTATTAAATATAAAAATTCTTTTTTTAGACTATAAATACTCAAATACAAAATATCAATAGAAAAAGATTTATTTAAATTTCCTTCATTCAATAATTTTCTGTATATTATGTTATAGGTATATTTTGCTTCAGCAGGTATTATGCTTGGTATCTAAAATGACCTTCACTTTCTTTAAGGTGATTTCAATCATTGATGCACACTACTGTATCAAACATACCCTTTCTTTTACAGCTTCTATGAGTTTTAAATTTCTCTTCCTCAATGACAATATTACACTTAATTATATAGTAGCTGAAGCAAAACTTTCAGAAAAAGGGAATATTCAATACACTGACTAATTGAAAAAGACACTGGGTCTTAATTCATTAAAACATGTCAAGGAAATTAGGAAATGCTTAGGAGCACGTCAACAGCTACCTGGAGCAGTAACAATCCTAAAGCAGCAATTTTAACTATAAAACGAATGGGTAGTCGTACTTATACAGTTCTTTGAAAACTTAAACTTAGCATGGAAAGATTGAGTAAATCCAAAAGAATGGACAAGAGAAATCATATCTCCTATTAAAGTCTGGATTTCTTCTAGACACTTGTTATACAGATATCTTGGTTTTCTATCTAATTTTGTATAAAGCTAGATCAGTAAAAACAGCTAATTTAAAGCTAGATTTTCAGTCTTTGCAAACTTGAAATTATTTTTTAAATGAAGTGATTTATAAATTTGAATTTGGGAAATTTTTAAATGATAGAAATGTCATATAACTATAAAATATGTTGGTCATACAGTTATTATTTTTTATATGTTCATCAGATCAAACATATTACCGATCTTATATGTTGTAAGCTAATGTTTTAATGGAATGTACAGGAGTGATTTTTTGAAGTATACATTTTTGGCTCAATCCTTTTTCATTAGCTAAACCAATAAATAGAGAAATATCATAGAAAAGTTATTCACATCCTTAATCTATTTCTATTGTCTCGTAGTTAACTTTTTCAGTAAGTATTTTTTTATCTTTTGATTTCTTTTAAGTTTTGTTTAGTTTTCCCAAGTTCTTACATTTTGGAAATTTTAAGCTATTATTTGTGTCAATTTAGAATACTTTTGCATGAGACTACATCAAAAAAACCTAATTGTCATACACATCAGTGTAGTATAACAACTATTATATTATTATATATTTGTATTATTTTGTAATTAATGAAATTAGAAAATGAAACAAACTTTTTTAAAATAAGACAACAAAATCACAGAGAAAATTGTGATCAAAAAAAGAAGTTATGCTTACATCTCTTAACTTTGCATCATTACTAATTGGCTTCCTTTAAAAAATTCACGAATGAATTATTTTACAAACTGCAAAAATTTAATTTAAAATGAAAACCCAGAGAGAACATATTTAAATGTCAAAAGACTACAAGTAAAATAAGTCATTCATAAGTTGCTTTTATATCTAAATCAATCTTTAGAAAATGAGCAAATAAAAATATGTTGAAATTACATGCAGGATAAGACACTAAATAAATTTTTGTGCAGCTCAGGATTTGGAATATTCAATAAGACTTAAGTTAATTCAGAAGTAATAAATTGCTTAACGATACAATTTTAAGAATTCAGTACCAAAATGTTTTTTGCTATTTTGCCAATTGAATTGAAAATCCTATATCAATAAGAAAAGTATTTATGCAAATTAAGACTAAAACTTTTGGTGATTTCAAGCAAAATTTCATTAATTTAAACAAGTAAAATGCATTTGGAAGTTTGAACTAATAGTAACATTAAAACTTTTATTGAAGGTGAAGGAAAATCAATTTTAATGTTTTAATATTTTTCAAGTTAATATTTACAATGTTCTAATACTACCCAATATACATTTAATTAAATTATTCTAATACAGAGTAGTCAAATTTTATGCATGACAGATAATTAGAAAGCTTTCAGATTTGTATAATGTACACTTACTTTCTACTTTTGAATTTTGAGTGGTTAAATTTTTTTTTAGATTCTGAAGAATGCAAATTGAAAGAATGCAAATTTTTTAAATAATTTGATACAAGAGAGTATTTTAACATACTGAACCGAGTTCCTTACAATACGATGCATCGAATAAATGTAAAACAAATATTTATAATATTACTCATGAAAACTTTGTTACAATAATAAAATGGATCATTTCTTTAAAAAAATACAAAATAATAAAAGAATTTAAAAATATCTGTCTTTTAAAAGAGAAGAAACTTCAAAAGCATATTTTTGGAATTTTAAATTGTAAATGCCAAAAAATTCTGTAAACTCAAATAAAGTGAATTATTTATAAAAAAAAAAAAGTACTTTCATTGGTTGTTATAAAATTAATTGCAATGATAGATCTTAAAATTAGGTAGCTATTAAAACAGCAATATTCATAAACAGATTATTTTTAGTTCATTATTTAAAACTTTACACTGACAAGGGTTTCATATGAGATACACCATTTGCATAGATAAAAAATATTTATGGAAATTCCAATTTATTTGAAAATCTATACATTTTTATAAGTATTTTTTCTTAAATTTGAAATCTTATTTTCAAACCAACCCAATTTTAATACATTAAAAAAAAATATGCACGCTGATGTTTGATTTTCTTCTAACATATAAAATGAAATTAAAATTTATAATGTAACTTTGATAATATGAAAAACATATTTTACTTATATTTTCATATTTTATTATTGATAAACATTTCAACTATATTCAAATCAAATGAATGAATGATTTCAGGATGAAATTGGAAATCAAATAAATGTATTTGGAAATCAAAACTGAATATAATGTAAAAGAAAAGGTTTTCAACTAAGCAGTTTCATAGGGCCTATAATATATGAAAGCAAATTCTTGTATCAAACAATGTCTTTTATTTGAATTTTCGATATATATATATATATATATATATATATATATATATATACACATATACTAAGATTTTTATTAAAATCTTATTCCCATATTTTTCCTAATGACAAATATGACATAGTTTAAATTAAAATAGAAACACAATGAATGAAATTAACTTTAGATCTTACAATTTCTGTGAGATAATATAAAATGTCTTGTAATGAAGAAAAAAGTTATTAGATGCTAGTATAAAAAGAAGCACAATAACCATTATTCTTCCTCTGTAACTTTAGTTTTAAATGAGATGAAGGTAAAGAAAGACAATACTAAGCATAAACAATAGAAAATTTAATGTGATAACTAAAATTGATACCGAACCTTTACCAATCTAGTCTGTTGACAAATTAAGGCAAAAATAATTTTCAACTGGTTTAAATTTAGGATAATGGCATATTCTCAAGCACCCCAACAATTATGAAATGCTTGATTTTGCAACTAATGTTGATCTTTTTAAATGATTATTACTTTTTGCATAAAAAATGCTTCTGATACATTAATAGAATATTTAGAAGAATATTAACTAAACATGAAGTTCACTTTACACACAATTATCATGATATTATTATAGTTTTTGTTACCTTTGAATAACATTTAATGTGATTAAATCAACTCTTTAGAATTTAAAAATTAAAAAATATTAAACTTTAAACATTTAAATATCTTCACTTAAACTAAAATTAACTTTCTTTGGTTATGGAATTCATGATTGTAAAATCTACCTTATAATGCTAATTTTCAAAGTATTAAAAATCTGTTATTCCCTGCAAATGAAAAATAACTCTAAAGATTTTTAGATTCAATTAATATTTACAATAAGCTATTAATAAATATGCTCAAGTTAGATATCCATTGAGTACTTTTAGAAAAGCATGAGAACACAGTCAGATACATGCCACAAAACTTTTCAGGTTAGTTGATCAACTTGATAGGTTATGTGGAGAAGCTATTGAAAATTTAAAGAATACTTTAACAGTTACGCCAATATTACATTTAATTTTGGTATATATAAAAATGGATATATTTAGTAATAATTTTATACAGTTATACAGATATCAAATGATTTTATAAGCCCAGTAAATTAATATTCAAATGTCTATAAAGGTGAATAGGAAACATTTTATAATGAATAACAAAATCTAATAGTTTTCCTTTATTCAATCATAAAGCTAATTATATTCATAATTTAAATAGTTAATTTAATAGAAATAAAAAATAAATGCACTAATCATGAAAAAAACCATTAAAAAATCCCTTTCCAATTGTTAACATGTTCTCATTAAATATTTATTACTGTATTTTGCAATACATAATCTGCAAGACCTTCTTTCCAACTAAAAGGGAAAAAAAAAATACTGCATAATCTGCAGTGACACATAATTCACTGTAATTTTTTTTTCCGGTGAATAGTTGAAAATATACACTACTGATAATATGGATGTCACATAAAATAAAAAAATACAAACTAGATTAAAAATATAATAAATTCTATAATGAAAACATTTATTATGAAAATGATCTGTTTTAATCAACTTCATTGCATAGTGCAATAAACTGAGATAAAAACACGAGCTCGACCAAGAGTGATAATTTCCAAAAGATTCCAGTAAAACTTATTGATTTGTAATTACGTTTAAAACCATTAGACATTTTTAAATATATATATATATATTCACTTCATTAATAATTAAATGAAAGAAATAGATTTATAAATTGCATATTTGAACGTTTTTTTTTTTTTTTTTTTTTTTTTTTGGTACAGCACAAGTTTTGTTTTTCACTTCATATAAACAAGTTTGTTTCCATTTTTTTATTTGCTTTCGCTATAGCTTTTAATTTAAAATCTGCTGTTTAACTTAAATGTTTTCACTTCCATATAATGATATACGAATTTGAATATTTTCAGAACTTAACACCTCACATCAAGTCAAAGTGGGAAATGTTGGCAATTTGTAACTGTAATATCTTCCCGAGGAACCAAATTTATTTTTGAAAGTAATAAGTCAGCTGTGCCCTGGCACCACCTGTTATTGATTTTATGAAAAATAAAGTATTTCGTTTTTTTTATTTTATGTTTTTACTTTCTTTCTTGTAAGTTTTTCTTGATGGAGTTTGTTTCTTATCATATTATCTGTGACGGCGTCATCTTCAAGCACAATGAAATTCGGAACATTTTCAACATATAATCTGCAGGTTATATACAGGAAAATATAGTACTTACAGAGTAAGTAATGTTTTTATTTATAATAAAACTGGGGGAGAGGTGAATGAAAAAAAAGCCTACATCATCATAATATTTTTTTTTAATTAACATAGTACATGACAACAAAGTAAGTTATATAAGTTTCAAGAAATATATTAACATAAGTTATCTGATTTAGTTACACTGTTATTTATTCAGTAATTTTCTGTTTGATGAATAAATTACACATGAACTCTCAAATGTTATTGAATAGCAAGTCTTAAGAGCATGCAACCAATAGCAAAACCTTAAAAAGAAATAATTGTTTTAAACGAAAACAATTCTTATAAGAATGGTTGGTTGGTTGGGTTTTATGGCTCAAGGTCCAAAAAGGACAAGCTTCGCCAAAATTAAAATTTAAAAATGCAAAACCCAAGCTTAATATTAAAAAGTTTAAAATAACAAAAATATTTGTATAAGTTTTAATTAAAATTAATATAAATAACGGAAATAATATTTAAATAAAATGAATAAAACCAATCGCCCTTAAGAATGCAAAAAAGTTTCTGTGGGATGGCTCCCCCACTAAATAACACAAAGTTAAAATGTCAGATTGAAAAAATATAAAACGGTAAATGTTAAAATCAGGACATGAGATTAAAATATAATAAACAATATATGGTACATCGTTTGTTTCACACCATGGGTTCAATTCATTTAGAAATAAATTTCTATGTATGAAACGTGTGTGTCTGATACAAAGGCGAGTTAATCTAACATCTGCTCTTTGTATCGGTAAAACTGATGATGGGATGAAATATGGAAATATGGTGCACAATTTATTAGAGACCTGCATACTCCATAACTCCTGCCAGAGAGAGTTAACAAATCTCTTTACAACCCTTCTCACGTCAAGAAGAGGGACAGATGAATGAAGTACAGACGATGCAGCTTTAGCAGCTGCATCTGCTTTTTCATTTCCCTCTAGACCTACATGACCTGGGATCCAACAGAAAATGATGTCATAACCCTTGCCAGCAAGGGAATATAATGCTCCGAAAATATTAGACACAACTGGATGACAATTATTAGAGTTTTTCAACACTTCTAAAACACTCAAACTGTCAGTACACATACAAATTTTATTAAACTGCTCTGTATTCACTAGCAGCAGGGCGTGATGAATAGCCGTAGCTTCAGCGGTGAAGATGGAGCAGGAGGTATGAAGGCTGTAACCATAACTGGTATAAGCATAAAATATGCCACAGCCAACATGTCCTGCAGTTTTTGATCCATCTGTGAATACCGGCTCTTATTAGGATGATGAATCAAATGTAATCTTAGATAGCAATCATATAATATAAAATAAGATATCAACAACAAATCAATGCATCTAAGAGTAACACAACTGAAACTGTGCTAATATCATTCTGTTAATGCATGAAGAGAATTAATGTTTATGAATACCATACAGACAAATTACATTTAACCTTCTCGACCTGCATGCCATTTTTATGATAATCCAACTTCTCTATACATATATTACATTTATATTATATATCTTGAGTGGATTGAAAATTTGATGAAACATTAATCTTCATACACCATGTATGAAGATTAACTCCCGTATAATCATATGGAAAATGATTACAATTAAAAATGAACAAACTAAAAAGAAATATAATTATTAAATAGTTTCACAAATTATTGGTACCTCTAAGTCTTCAATTGCTTCTTTATTTTCGTGTAAAATCTTATCATCATCATACATGCCATATGTTTCAGCTAAATGTTCTTCCCAAGTAACTTTACCATCATTATCACCATCTTCATCTTCAAGTTCAGCTAATGCTTCTTCTTCAGTTAGTAATCTGTAAGCACAAAATTTTACAAAATTCATTACACTGCTATCATACATTTTACTTTAGAAAATTATATAAGTCACTTTCAATGCTTTTAGAAACTAAAACAATTATTAATTTTATATAATTAAAAAATTCACTTTTTCATTAATTATTAATTTTGAACTTTTTCCTTAATCATTAATTATTAATTAGTTTTGTTCATAATAAAATTATTTCAATATTTTTTTTAACAATTTACATGTTGAATGAACTATAATTTTATTATAGTTCATTCAACATGCAATATGTTAATAAAAATTCTGAATCTAAGTTTATTTGAATGATTCAGAGGGAATAATAATCCTAAACACCTTTTTATAAGTAGCAAACAGATACTTCTAAATTATGATGAGCAATGGACTGTCATAAATTAATGTTAATTTTATTTTTAAATCATTAACTAATTAATCATTAACTTTAAAAATTTTTTAAAAATTTTAGAAATCTGAAGATTTCCACTTTGTATGCCATTAATTATTTTTAAAACTTGGAAGATTTTCAGTACAGAACAAATTTTCTCATAGTTTTTCAATTATACTTATTTTCTCTTTGATTCTTTAGAATAAAACTGTTAAAGGAAATGTATATTATTGTTTCCTATTATTTCGATAAATGTGACTCACTTAAAAGAACGAAGAACCCAGTTAATCAATTCCTTTCTATCAACATAATTATCTCCATTACTGTCCATTTTCAAAGCTAAGGCATGTAATCTTTTTTTAGCTTCTTTAGGAGGCAAGTTATCAAATTCCTCTGCTGCATTATGACTTCCTAAAATAAAATAAATGATAATGAATATAATAAATTTTAAAATCAATTTATAATTACTACTATTAGTAAATATGAAAGTATATCAAGACATTTATGCTATATACAAATTTTAAAAATCATACAGAAGTAATCTCTGAGAAAAGAAAATTCAAGTTTTTAAATAGACAAAAAATATTAAAATAGAAATTTTACAGTTACTTGAACAGCTAAAGGATATCAGCTGTTAATAATTAAAATGATAATATGAGAGAAAATAATTTCAGGAAGCTCTAATGAAGACATTTATCTTTCTAAACGAAATCACTATATGATAGTCATATTATGTTATTTAGCAACAAGATATTAAATTAATTGAAAACAAAATTTAAATATTGCTGTGATACTGTGAAGCCTTTAAAAACTGATTCTTCAGTATTTGCATTAAAAATATTTAGAACATCTTGAATTAAATAAGAATTTAAATAATTCAAGTGTTCCAAGCTATCATATAAATTTTCTTACCATGTGGTCTCTTTATAAGAGACTATAATTTTAGCATCTCTGAACTCTTGATTTTATTAACAATAATCGCACACATTTTTCTGAATTTTTAATCGATTTTGCAAACTGCAGTAGAATGTTTTTACTTTTCTAAATGATGTTAATAGAGTATCAGAAAAAAGGGCACACAACTAAAAATTTAACTTTTAAGCATGTATCTATTAAAGCATTACTTTCAGAAATTATATTAACTTTTGATTAAACTAAAAATGCATTTTCCAGGAAAATTAAAAATATAATTATTGAGAACAAAAATTTGCAGCATTTTTTAAATTAAAAAGAGAATATTAATAGGGGTTTAAATTACTAACAGATAACAACTGTTTTTTTACATAATTCCATAGTTTATAAAAACTAACATAATTTAGTACTAAAATGTTCTTAAATTCCTCAAAATGATTTTTCTGAAAAAATGCTTACAACATGACTCAGTTTTGGCATTTTGGTATTATTTATACCTTTATTAAAAATTATTATATTGTTACTTCATTCAGATATTTTATAAATATAGTATTTATGATTAAAACCATTTAGTACATCAATGATTGCAAACAATATTCAGAACATTATTACAAAATTCTAAATGCTAACAAAACACATCAAGCTATAGCCACCAGCTTTTTCAGTAACAAGCATTGCTTTAAATAAAAATAATTAAGTTTTAAACCATTTTTTCATCATACTTATAGAATGAAGTAGCTTTATTTTAAATGTACTTTTGTAAAATAATCAGGAACAATTAACTCAGCATAATTTTAGGTTTCCAAAAAAATAGAATACTACAGGCTAAAAAAGAACACATGGGTAGTTGAAGGACAGAGTTTAAGGTCAGAAAGACAGATTTTGGAACTTGAACAATGCATCTTGGTCCAAAAAGATTGATATATAACAATGAAATTTTAATAGTTTCACATAAAAATATCATAATCAATATTTTTGTTTATCTATAATAAATATTAATAATGTATAATAATGCTTATTTATAAGCAAAAAAATGCAATTCACACAAAATTATTTTTGTAACCTGTACTTTCAATCGTAATATACATAACACATTATACTTTGGCATATCCTAGCATTCCTAAAATTTGAATATGGGGAAATCAATTTAAAGTAACTTAACAAATTTCATTAATATTCAAAAAGAAGTTCTCATTTTTTTGTCTATACATAAGAAAAGAAAAAAATCTTTGTATAAAAAAAGAAAAAGTAAGGAAATAAAAATATTTTGAACTATCATTTCTAGCAATAACACATAACCATGGAATAAACTAAGAATTCCAGAATACACCAATTACTGAAAGTTCATGTTTATAAAAATGGGAAAAGGTAATGGCTAACCAAAATACATAAAAAAATCAAGCAAACAATATTTAAAAAAACTAGAAGAAATGTGAAAAAGAGTAACTTGTAATGATTTTCAGTGTTTTCAAAAATCTTTGCAGCATGTATAAGAAGGCATGCATTCATTTAAAATTTAGACTGAAATATTTTTCTTCCAAGAGATTCAAATAAGTTTGGGTTTTAAGGTAGAATAAAAAATGATAAAATTTTGCCATTATGTAACATGTTTATGAATATAATGGATGTTAAATTTTAGACATTTAATAAAATGAGCTAATGAATTAATATTGTAATAGCCTATAAAATGGATACTAGCATTGTGTTTACAAATTTCTCTATAGTTAATTTTAATTATCTCCTTTTTAATAGTATGACAAGATGTGTTAATTTAATAGGAATCTAAGCATATTAAGTTCTGCCAACAGATCTTGAAAATTTCAAAAGTAATAACTGACAAATTCTCCAAAACATTTCAAAGTTTCACTGAAATACAATACTTGTACTTAATTTCTAATAAGTTTATAATTAAAAGCTTCATTTCTGATAAGATCTGATTCAATTTTACAAGGGAAAACCTTTCAATAGAAGTTTACAATTTTGCAACCTTTTTGTAAGAAAAACTTTCAGTAACAGTTATCAACATTAGTTATATTCAAATAGTATTTAAAGTGAAACACAAGAAGTGTTTTTAATGTTTACCCTATTTTCTTTGACTCTCTACTCATTGAATGCAACTCTTGTTTAAATATTATTTCTTCAACAAAAAAGCAATAGATATTTATGTTTAATTTTAAACTTTACAATGCAAGTTTACAGAAATTAGTTTTAAAACATAATGCAATGCACAATCCATTTGTAATTTGGAAATTTAATTAAATATTTCCAAAATTTGAAAAACATTTAAGACACAGCAAGTGAAAGTAGACATTAAGTAATTAAATATAACTTTTCCTATTTTTATAACTCCCATACAGCTAGTGAATCAGTTTTCTCAAATTTAACAGTTCTGTAAATAAAAAAAAGGGAATTGTATTTCAAAATCATTATAAAGCTTTTTGTTGTTTCAATAGTTAGTAAGAAATTTGAAAGGGAAATAAAAAAAAAAAAATAAATAATAAGGCACAGATCACTGTAGAATTCCACACCAAATGGTCCGTTAGAACTGAAATATGGATTTAAATATATTTAAAAGAAAATAATCTATAATCTAATTGTTATTACTTTCTTTTAAATACTAGCATCTTAAAGACAGTTGAGGAAATCTGAATGTTTATCTACAAATTTTTATTGGAAAGTAGTTTAGGCTTCTAGCAATTTTTTAACATTTAAAATTGTTACACTAGTCACAGTAAATTTACAAAAAATTTGTTTAAAATTACGCAATTTATACAATTTTATATTTGATTATTTGCAGAATTTAATATTTAACTATGAATATCAAGAAAAATTTAAATACTAAAATTTTTCCCTAATATTCTTCTACAAACATTTCATAAATTTAACAGCTATAATATTTCCAAAATATGTCAGAATATTTACTATAAGTAAGATAAAAATTATAGATGTACAAACTCACAGCATTTAACCCAAATTTTGATGTTTTTGAGTATATGGATAAGAGTGATACTTCAAATCAAGTTTTTCTCACATCTATTGGTAAAACTGTTGATAAAAAATTTATTCTTTTTTATTTGTGGATACTGTAAGAACAATATTCCATAAAGTGAACTGATCTAATAGCTTAGGAACAAAAATGTCAAGTTGTAACCAGAGTAACTAATGCAAATATTCCTCAAGATCAGTTACTTAAGCAGAAAATCAGAATTTCAATTGAGGTTGCAAGACCTGCAATAGGGGTCAGCAAAAATTTAAATAATTTTGATATTTCTTTAACTTATAATAATTTTTATACCAATAATTTTCCAACCAAACGATGCATCTGAAAATAGATAAAGGCATTACAAAGAAAACGTAGAATGTTTCAATAAATTTTTTAATAAAAAAAATTTACCATTAAAACTATGAGAATTTGCTAAGTTATCAAATGATTCAGGATTGAAAATTGATCTTATTACTAAATCCTTAGATTTTTGGTGGAGTCAAAGACAAAAATCTGAACTAGCATTAATTTCTGAAAGTGTTATAAGCTTTATTTTACTCTTTTCGACAATACATTTGAGAGACAATATTTTCATCTTTAACAACCATAAAAAAAACTATCTCATATAATCAAATCTAAAGAATATGGAAGCTCTTTGTCTAGTGATTTAGATCTTTTCTGTCAAGATTTGATAATATAATCTAGAAAAATTTAACAAAATTAATTGACATACCCTTCCTATTGATACTTAAACTTCATATGCGCATTGTTAGAAGTGGGTTTTTTAAGTAGTAACCTTTCAAGTGACTACACTTAATGGACAGACAATAGTTAATATTTGAATTCATCCAATTAACTGAATTTATTTTTAATAAATTACATTCATAAGTTTTTTACTTATTTAAATTGTTTATATTGCACTACATCTTAAAAATTAAAGTCAGTGATAAAACTGTAACTAGTAAAAGTGGTTTAAACTGTAACTAATAAAAACTGTAATAGTATAATTAGTACAAATGAAGAAATTGACAGTTCCACACATGTGGGTGTTAGATTTGTGCAATGCTTGAGTGGTTTCACAAAGTTTTTGTAAATATTATGTGGTCACAATGCCAAAAAGTTTAAGAAACTCTGATATTGATGATTCATAAAAATAAATTGCACAGGATAAGTAAGAAAAAACAAGCGAATTCAGAAAAAATAATTTTCTGAAAAATTTAATATTAATTGCAGTTAGTTTGGCTCAAATGTAAAATCAAGCAAATTAATTCTCAAAGTAAATCAAGCTTGTATTATTATCAAGAGGTAAGATTTTTATCAAGTAATCCAGTTGAATCCTGATAAGCTGTTTGGAGAGATTCATACAATTTTATCCCCAAATATATATATATATATATATATATATATATATATATATATATATAT
>JAPDSC010146804.1:344649-366637 GCA_026290005.1 Latrodectus geometricus | reverse complement strand
ATATATATATATATATATATATATATATATATATATATATATATATGCACCAACATGTATAAATTTGTCACCATATTGCTTCACATGATCATTATGAGACTTTTTAATTTAAAATTTCATTTATTAAAATGTAATAAAATACCTATGAACAAATTGAAAAGAAAATTCTTTTGTTGTTGACCAAAAATTACCATTTTAACTAGATTGATTAAAGAAACTTCGTTTTTCTATTAAGATAATTTTTTCATAGTCTTTCAGATTATTTGACTATAAATACCTCATTCTAAGTCCATTCTTAATATGATAAAAAAAATAAACTTGTATAATAAATTATCAATACATCATTTAATTTATGAAATCTTTCACAAACAGAAGCATCCGTAAAAATCTATTTTCAATTGTTTTAAAGTAAATTTTTTGCTTTAAAATTCAAAAATTGCTTGAATGAAGTGCAGTTAATGTCTGCAATACAACAAATAAATGTTTTGTTTTAAGAGATACATTGATATCATAAGACATTTCTGGTAAATGTTTTAATGATTTCAGCCAAAATTCACATTTTTCAGAACTATGACATTTATAAACAATATTCTAATAACTATTTATATATAGTCATACATGCCAAAACCTACATTTATTATCAAAAGATACTTATTTTCTATTAGAGAAGCTTTCTTACACTTACTCTCCACGAACAGTTGAATAATTATTGAATAAATATCTTATTAACAAATTTAATTTTGAAGTTTTTATTTAGTTACGTATTTCCTCAGCAGATAAATTTTCTGTATTGGAACTTAAATGTGCATAATCAATTGATTTTATTCATCATCAAAAACTTTAACCATACCATTATTTATTTTATGTCCAACTTTATTTGTAACTACAACAATATTTATTGAAAAAAAAATAAGATTTAATTTGCTTATTATAGATTTCCTGATGCTTTAACCTACACCATGAGTTGTTACATGTTACACAATTTTTCCTCTAATATGAAAAAAAACTTAATTTAATGTTACTTAATATTTGAGTGGGAAAAATTTTTCGAGCTAAGATTATCAAAAGATGAGTATTATTGGTGATGAGTATGAATATTATCATTAAAAGATGCAGCCTTAATCTGTAATTAGTAGCTTGATGGTAAACAAAAGATTTTGCAATTTGCTTTTTTTTTTTTTACTTAGGATTATATACATATTACGCACAATAATAAAATATGGGCTAATAAAACTAGGATCTACAGTTTAAAATGGATTCTGATATACTACAAATATCCATGCCAAAGTAGGAATTGAACCCATAAATTGTTAAATAAAAGTCAAGAGTACTAAAGATTCATCTAGCAACTGAGTTCCCAAGTTCGGTTTGTTGGTCATGCAACTGTCATCTTTTGCATAAATTAGAATTAGCCTCATGTGTTCTATGTGACATAAAATATAAGGGCTAATTAGATCAAGGATAACAGTTTAAAATAGATTCTGATCCATTACAAACATCCACGCCTGAAATGGGATTCAAACCCCCAAACTGTGCTCAGCTACCAAAAGTGCTAAACCTGACAAAAAAATTCTAATAAACCTTATTTTTTTACTGATCAGGCAAAATAAATGAAAAGTTGTGATGATAAATGAAGATAATAATAAATAAAATAAATGAAGACTTAGCTTTCTTAACAATATCGTTCAGTTTTTTATTTAAATTAATATAGTAATTTGAGAGACAATGATCACATTTTAAAAACTTAAAAAAAGACAGTCAACTAAAATCTTAAAAAAGATAGTAACAAAAATAAAAGCTATTAAAAATTGTTAAATACATAATAAAAACATCAGGCTTTTCTAATATAATATTTGAGAAAAATGTGATATAGTTGAAAACAAATGTATTTCTAATGGCGGGCACCTTAGACAAATAATTAACATTAGCCATTTGCCACAACAAGACCGGAAACTGCTACTCATTTTATCGTTACCCGGTGGGCACCAGTGAACCAAGTCACGGAGGTACGAGTAGCATCACCCACGCCATACACCACCACAAACCTGTTTATAGGGCGGGCCACATTCATCCATCATCTGAGGAAAGGACAAGAAACACTGAGAAAGAAAGAGAAAGTACATCCATGCCCGATCCGTGATTCGAACCCAGGTCCTCCACATCTGTAGTCAGTTACGCTAGCCACTAGACAGGTTGGGCGGCTGAAGTGATAAACAAAACAGGCGCGGTATAAAAGAAAAATGTATAAAATACGCAATTTGTAAATAAACCAATTTTTTTTCATTTAAATATTAACGAAGCAAATATATATTTTTTTAAATATGAGTAACATCGTTTTAAAAGTTATTAGAAGCTAAATATTGATAAGTTTTACAAGAATATTATTGAAATTATCGCTCTTCATCGATCTCGTGTTTTCATCTCAAGTTTATTGCACTTTGCAATGAGGTGGATCTAGACTGATATTTTACATAATAAATGCTTTTTTTTTTCTATACAATTTATAAAATTTTTAGTCATACTGTGCATTTTTTTATTTATGTGACACCCATATTATCAGCAGTACATATTTTAGACTATTCGCTGAAAAAATTTGCTGCAGATTATGCGACGTTTTTTTTATTTTACTAAAAAAAAAAAAAAAAAAAAAAAAAAGAGAGAGAGAGAGGCTGTGCGGATAATATACAGAAAAATAGGGTACTTTTCAAAGTGGGTGACATTGTCAGGTTAATTAAAATCTGAGTTTTCTTAAAAATGCATGTTATTTGTTATTGATTTCATTTATGACAGAGTTGTTAATACCTGTTTGGAATTGCTGTGAAGTGCATATAAAATCTGTTCACATTCTTTTGATTAATTGAAAGAAAGTACACATAAAAACTGATTATGCACATTTTTATTAGTCAAATAGGTACAGTAATATTGATTTAGTTATTTTATATTTGTTTTGTAATGTGTAATCTTTGTAAAATTTCTGAAATTAGTTTCCAGTTATTAGTTTTGTAACACACTTTAGTAATTAATTATTTTATAAATATTTGAAATCTCAAATAGTAAGAGATCACAGCATTCAAAGTTTGAGTTTCAGTGCAATAAGGATTTTGAAAACTAGATATTGTGCAAAGTAGCATGATTTAGGTTTGTAAGATAACTATGAAACACTTGGCATAAAAATTGGAAATGATAGAAATTTAGAACCAAATTGAAGGATTTTACCTAGAGATCTAATTCTGTTTTATTAAAAAGATACTACTACTTTTAAGTTTATATAATTCATATTATTGATTTATGACAGTAATCAGTAACTGAAACCTGACTCAAAACAATATGTGGAATATTTATTTAAAGGTCATTGTTTGTAATTCACCACCCCACACACTAGCAGTAAAAACTTTTATTCAGAAATTTTAAAAAAGAATGATGTATACCTAATAATACATAAGTTTTTGAAACCAGCCAACTCTTTTGATCTTTCATACTAATACATTATATATAATTAATACTAAATATTTGCATAAGAATGAAATAATTCTACTATATTTTACTACTAATAAATGTAAGCTAAAGCAAACTAATAAATATAAACAAAGCGAAAATAAAGTTATCAGCTTATTACACAAACTTATCAGCTTAAAGCTTATCAAAAACACTTAAGGGTTATTAATCATAAATTAAACAATAATAAATTAAACAAATGAGAAAAAAATAGTAATGAGAATTCACACAAATATACTTCAAATAAATAATTTAATTTTTCAATTATTTAAAAATAAGGTTTTAAATATTCTACATAACATAAAATAAATAGTTTCATAAAACACTTGTTGAGAAAAAGCTAATGAATATTTTTTTATTTAATTCTTTACACAATTTAAAAGTGTCTGATTTAAAAAAAAAAAAAAAGTAATAAGAATTGACACAAAAATATAACTATTTTTTTTTATGTTATACACTTAGAAAAACTACTGAATATTTTTCTCATTAAATTCTTTACACAATTTATCAGAGTTTGATTAATTTGTAAAAAAAATTTACTTGCAAACAAATACTAATTCATAGTTACATCCATTTTTAAGGTTTTTAATAAACAGTTTCTTTTTGTTTTTTATTTATAATAGAGATTATGCTACACATATTATAGGATACATAAAATTTATTAATTACAGATTGGAGCTTAAATATTCATACTGTTGAAATTAATTATCAATTTATTGTTTTAATAAAACTGAATGGATTGATTAAAAAATAGTAAATCATCTTTCTCAATAATTAAAATCCATAAAAGACCAGAATCCAATGAAAGTGTGTAAATTTAATTAAACAGAGATTTTAACTAAAACAATTAACAGTTTAATTGTTTTCTTATTTAAATATAAAATGAGAAATAAATTTACTGCATTTTATATAATATACAAAATGAAGAGGTAATTGTTAAATTTCAATGCGAATGAATGAAATGCAGATAAATGACTGCAAAATTTTAGGATTTTTTCCATCACTAAACACATTTTCTTTTTAAATGAAACTTTCAAATAACAGTTATGCATCAATTTTAACTTTATTAGTTCAGGAATAGAAATGTGATAGATTGCACTTTTAACAACACATAACCACTTACATGCTTTTAAAGGATATAATTTTTCTTTTAACCTAAATTGGTTGTTTAATAGTCATCATAGATGGAACCATAGTAAATTAACATAGGACATCAATGGATTTTAAAAATAAATCAGATTGATTTAGGTCAAGATAATGAAATTGTTCTTTCAAAGAAATTTATTAGACATAAATTTCTTTCCTTTTAAAGCTCTTTACATTTATGTAGCACATATATTATATGATCACCAACTAATCATAATTTAGAAATAGGAAACTTCTATATTTTCAGAATAATTTGAGAATACTATAACTATGTACAATTTTATTTTAAGGTTGTAAGACCTTACAACTCAACCAAAACTTACATTATACAACCAAATTGTACAAGTTGGTAGCTATGACAATGTCACTTAATTTTTTAGGTTTTGCTATAACCAGGTGCTGGACCCTTGGAAGCATAACATACAATTTTTCTTTAAAGCTCATTGCCATTTCTCAATATTCACCTCCCATTGTTGTAACAATAGTTTTTGAATATTGCTTAAACATAGGTACTACTTTAAAGTAATATGCCTTTTGAAAATGTTTTCAGTAGCAAATTATGTTCTTTTAATCTTATTGCTGCCCAGATTTAAAGGCCTAATTGATAGTAATCTGGTATGATTCACAAACAAAGAATAAAATTTCACTGTTTTTGAATTTCATTAATAACTATCAAACTCTCAATTAACTCTGAACTCTAAAAAAATTTGTTGTTTTGAGGTTATGAAAATGAACTCAAAATCAAACTTGCTTTTATACCTTTGACCTCAAAAGAACTTAAACGACCTAAAAAGAAGGTATAAAAGGCAAATTTGACTCTTCTTATCACTGCATATGTCAAATTCAATAGAAAATCAAGATTTTGAAATTTTTTTCTAAGAAACTGCAAATATATATAATGATTTTAAAAAGGATAAAAAAACAACATATGTATTTTCAAAACTTCAATATATTCTGAATATTTAAATATATTTAGAAATTATGATTAGTTTGTTTCTCACTTAATGGTCTTTTTTTGTACACAAGGATTAAAAAGACTGATATTTACAATTTAAAATGGATTCCAAACCACTATAGAAACATTTCAACTGAAAATGGGAATTAAATCCATGAACTGTTGAACTGTATTTAAAAAACAAGCTTAAATGTTTACATTATTTTCAATTACCTATATAAGAAATTATTTATGTTCTTATTTATTTATAATCATTACTTATGTTTTCCTGTGAAAAATTTATTGTATTTGCTTTCAAATAATACAACAGACTTTTTTTCTTTTCATTCTAGATTTATTGTTGGAGGTATTGATATATTACACGAGTATTTATTTGGCTATTTTTTTATCATTTCCCACCCTTGTAAGCAAAAATATAAACAAATGTCAGACAACCCATAATAATGATATAAAATGTTCATTTACTTTCTCCTTCTTTTGAACTGATACAATGAAAATTTTAAATCACAAGCAACAGAATATTTTTAATTAAAAACTGAAGTTAATGTACATTTATTTTCAATAAAGTACTGTATAATTCTTACAGAAGTACTTTTGAAAACTAAAAATTTTTAAATTTTACATATTACTCAACATATCAGATATTTACAGCACATTAAAGTTTTAGTATGATGTTGAGAGCATACAAACTAGTGATTTTAAATTTATGGAAACATTTTAAGAATTTCTAACATAAGGCTATGAAATAATTTAAAATATGTTAAATTCAAATGCTTCAGACAGTGACGAAAATGTTTTTAGTGTTTTATAGTTCAAAAACCTTAATATGCTATGTTAAAAAATATTGTAACTTTATTAATTTCTTTGTCATTGATGTCAAAAGCAAAAATAATAATTTAAATAAATATCTCCTTATATCTGCCAATATTTACTCCTTTACCAACTGGCAAATTTTCAGATCTCTCACATCAATATGTTAAACATGTTAGTAAAACTTTCATTCTGAGATAAACATCATTAAAAATGTTTTACTAGTATGCAATAGTAAAGAAACAAAAATTATTCCAGTTTTTCATTGCAGCCACTAAATTAATGGATGTAAAATCAAAAGAAAAAAAAAGTACCAAACTGAGACACACAATTTAAATAAATAAATAAAAAGTTATAAATATATAACACTCAAAGAGTTTCAAACACAGAAAAGTAAACATAACAAAAATACTTGCATTTGTTTGAAAAGCTAATGCACACACTTCTACTTTTCACAAAGTACTTAAATAATAAGGAAAATAGAATATTTTTCTTATCCAATTTAAAAAGAGTCAGTTTTCATTAGTATAAATTATTTACCAGCTGTGATTAAACTACTATAGACGAAATATTTTAATTAACAAAATTTTTCCTTAACTGTGATTAGAATATTATCTCTGAATTATTCAATTTTTTGCTTCAGTAAAATTGAAGATTGAAAATTTTAACTTTTTCTCTTAAATTAAAATCCAAAAAAAAAATTTCAATTTTATTGAGGTTTACAAAATGCATATTGCTTTTATTTATAAAATTATTATAATTGGAATAATTATTTGTGGTTTCATTTTGAATTTCTCACAATTATTATACAAATACAGCTTTTAAATGGAACTCCCAAATTACAATCATATATTAATTCTTTTAATGAAGATTTAATATGAAAAATAGAATTTAATGTTTATTTGCCAATATTTTTAATAAAACAAAACTTAAGAAATTGAAATTACGTGGATGTTGGTAAAGTACATTTCCAACTACCATGGCCTATTTATACATTTTCAAAAAGATATATTTTTTGATAAAATAAAATTATAAATTATCCTTTTATTAACCTAATTGCAACAACAACCTATTTAACATGCCCCAGCCAGCTTTAGTAGGCACAACATATTTTCAGTTAAGCCAGGATTCCAATCACTAGCTTCCGATAACGAGAATGACACCCAATTAAGGCACTGTAACCTTAGACTAATACTGCAAATTTGTATAATTTTAACACAAATGTAAGACTTCATTGATCCAGAAAAAAACATACATTATGTAATCAAACCATATTAGCTACTAAACAATTTATATTTTCTTCTCAAAATCTATTAACCTTATATAGTTTTATGCATCATATTTTCCTGTATATAATCCATGGATTATGTGTCAAAAAAGCTTCAAATTTTGTTGAACATATTATATGCTACAGCAGGTAACCTGATAAAAAAACATTCTCCATATCAGAAAAGCTTACAATAAAGATTTGAAAGAAATGCTGTTTATGTCTCATAAAATAAATAATAGTTGGTGCCATGACTTGACTGACTTATTTCAGCTACGTCCAATTACATTCAAGAACAAATTCACTTCCTAGGAAAGATATTACAATTGCAATTGGCAAACATCATTTCACATTTTGTCTTGACATAAGCCGTTTCATACTGAAAACATTCAAATTTGTCATATGGAAACAAAAATGTTTACTTGTACAGCAGATTTTAAATTAAAAGCTATAGGGAAACAAAATAAAAAATAACGGCATAAACATGTTGATTTAAAATGGAAAACAAAGCATACATTGTACAAAAGAATAATATATCCAATGCATAGTTCAAAAATAATTCATTTCTTTTATTTAATTATTAATAAAATATATTTTATCTTAAAAATATGTCTGACATTTAAAAAATTATTAAATATAACTAAAAAGTGATAAGTTTTACTAGAATCTTTCTCGAATTATCACTCTTGATTGATTTCTTGCTTTCATCTTAATTTATCGCAAGTGGTAACTAAATACTGGAATTAGGGAGAAAAAGTGTTGAAATATTTTTATATATCTTATACAAGAACAAATTGATTATATAATTCTTTGATTGTTCATGGATAATGTGAATAACTTCAATGGATTTTAGCAATAAACAATTAATATTTATAGAACTACCTAAAAAAAGTTCAGCAAATCACTTTCAAAAGCAAAATTTATTGCAAATTGTAGTTAATAATAATCATCAAACAATTTGGTCTCTCTTCAGATTAATGAAAGAGCAATTATAAAATGTTTGAGCCGTTTAATATATATATACTATTCATGAAAAAAAAATGCATACTTTTTTTTAATATATACATGTAAAATATCTGCAAACTCATTAATGCTTTAAAAATTCCTAAACTGTATTTTTAAAACCAGAAACATCAATGCCTAGTGATCAATTTAGTAGTATAAAATATTTTTCAATTATTTTGCTAACAAAAATCTCAACTAAAACAGAATCAGCTTTAAAATGTTAGTAAATCTCTAAAATATTTCTTAGTACATATAACAAAAATCACTATCCACCCAGAATTTTTCAGAAATTATAGAATGTAGCAGCATACAGTACAGGAATGTGATATATTTTAAGCAGTTTTTAAAATTTTACCCCTTCATTTTAATTTTCAATTATTCACAGAGAACCCACTTACAAATCTTAGGAAATTCGGCTTTTTTCTTTTTCGCCTAATGTTTTTAGTTAAAATTAATTGTTCAAGCCGAAATAGATAGTTTTCCAGCATTGTTTTTAAAATTACATCCTTTATCTTTTTCCTCAGAAATCTTAATGATTTATTAAAACAGGATATATAATGCCGTTTGGAACCAAAAAATACGTCAAATTTGGAAAACAGTTTACACTAAATTTGTTTTATAAAATTAAATTTTTAGTCTCAATATAATAACGCTACTTTTTCATCTAAAAATACCAACATGTTCTTGAATGAAAATGAATGTTTATTGACATATGTAGATTATAAGTCTGCGTGTTTAATTGGTTGTAAGGGATTTGGGTTAGTAAGATTACAGCATAACAAAATTATTCAAAACAATAAACAGTCAACACAGTAGACACACATACATAAGCTGAATATCATGTTACCTAAAACAGATTCATGATCAAATTCATAGTTATGTTTTCCATTTTTATAATGGTCACTGTCACGAGAAACAAAGGATCCATCTTCTACGTTTTCTTTACTACCTGATTTGCTCTTATGTGTATGAGGACCACAATAAATAAAACTTATCACCAGAAAAAAGAAAGTGATTTTCCATATCAATAAGGGAAACATGGAATACTCAATACTTTTTAAAACAAATAATATTTTTATTTCTTTATGATGAATGAAAATACTAAAATATATTTTAAATGTCACTCAAGTTAAACGCTAACAGATTTGAAAATACTGCTAAATTCCTTTCCTTGACGAATCACAAAACCGCAGAAATCTTTAATAAATAATAAAATATGTTTATTTAACAATGATTGGTTGAATTGAAAACTGTTAAATAGGGTGGGGAAAACACCTGTAACCGGTATTTTGTAATCGGTATCCTAATGTAAAAACTATAAACAGTACTTTTGTCAAATACCCAGACTTCCAGTAACAAAATTAGTGCAGACCCCAGCGCAACTTATGAAACCCTCTAGGATTCTGCACCTTGGTGACAAAACTGAAAGTTCAGGCACTTGGGCTAATGATAAGAAAAGAAATCTGGCAAATGTGTGCTTTCTGATCCCTCTAAGCCAATCATAAGCTAAGCAACGACAAAAGGGTTAAGAGATGAAATAAGTATTCTAGTAATGCATCAAGCTTACATTATTTTTAAATAAATTGTTTGATTACGTGAATTTTTTACTATTTGTGAAATGATAATGTTCATAACAAGATTTGAGTAGTAAAAAAGGGAGTAGAATTTGTATGTTTAATTTTCCTTGTTTAGGATTAATTATCTCATGAAAATTAGGAGAAAAAATAAAGTTTCAAAAATAATACATAGTTTAAATTACAGCGAGAGATTCGGTGTCATTTTAATATTAAGTTGAATATCAAAATAAATATATAAATGTAAACATTATAAAAATAAACATGTAAGCTGAAATATGACATTTCAGATAGTGAAATGTGGAATATAATGTAAATTCTTCTATATGCTTACAAAAGAGAATATTCATTCTGTAGCACTAATTTTGTAACTATAACATTAATTTTTTAACTTGTAATTTTGTAACACTGAAGAGAATATGCATTATCTTTAGCAGAAATATACCATGTGTGTCTTATTGAAATAAACATTCTTTAATTGAAATTTGCTTAGATTATACTACTAATTTCATTAGAATTTAATGTATTTTTTCCAATTAAATAAGAAGCAAATAAATGATTATGGTAACTTAATGATATGATTATAACTATTAAATAAATTATATTTTGAAAAAAAAATCTTATTAACAAATTTTAAAATGATATTGATTTGAATATTACATTCTGATAAATTTGCCTTTTGTATCACATATTTGTTATTAACTCATACTTTTAATATTCCTTATTAAAAATTAATATAAAATAAATGATAAAGTTATTTCTCAAATTAAATTTAATTTAATTCGAGTGGTTAACTTATAAGAAATCATGATATTTTAGGTAGTGGTGTGAATTATATTTTGATTTCAAACCTATAAACGTAATCTAAAAGTTTTCGAAATCAAACTATATATTTGTGAATATTTTGACTAAATACTCTTGTTGAAAAAATTACTGGTTCAAAAATCTTATACATTTTATTCATAAAAATAATTACAATAAATGAATGTATTAAAAAATTAGCTAATTTTGAAAGCCTTAATCTACTTTTATCAATTAGTGAAAAATTCCATTCCCAATTCCATTAATACAGTACATGTTAAATGATAATTTTAAAAATAACTTGTACTTCTATCACTGCGAATATTGTTTCCTACGAAAGTAATAATACTACAAATTAAATTTTCTTATAGTATTTTTTCATTCATTCTAATCTTAGCCAGAATATCAATATTAACTTGCCGAATGCTGAGTCTCAATGTCAAGAAAATTTAATTTGTAGTATTTTTTCATTCATTTTAATTTTAATAAAAAAATCTTATAATAAAATTCTTCAAAAATTAAACCTAACATAATCATATTCTGGCTGACTTGCAGAAATGTAAGCTAATCTAACTTAGAGTGCTAATGTAATCAATTAGCACTCTAAGTTTGTCCTTAAATACTGCTTATCTTTTTTGTCCATAATGTTATAACAAAATTCTGTATTTCTTTGATATTAAGAATAAATAATATGATAAAATAATAGTAATTAATAAACTAATAAATTCTAAAAAGTAGGCCTTAATCATGTAAGCTAATTCTTTAAGATGGAAACTGCTTGTTGCTTTAAAATGAAAAATTATAAAAGAATACCATTACTTAAAGATTTACTAATATTTCACATTAAAAATAAAACTTTAGACCAATTTAATAAATATTAATTCGGTTTACATAGATTTATCTTTTCGTATGAAACAATATTCGCAGAGATAGAAGTACAATTTATTTTTAAAATGATCGACCCCCAATATCCACGTGAGACAAGATCCGTTGAAAGTAGATATTATGCCGAAGGGACACAATTTTCAACTTGTGTACAATAGAAAGTCTTGTTTGGTCTCCCAAGCAGGTTCATTTTTATAGATGTTGAATTGAGCTGTGGCTATTGGTTAATATATCCAGATATCACAATAATCAATTTCGTTCATGATGGAATCCAATCCGATGTTAATTAGTCATTAGCTTGAAAAACCGAACAGAAGTCAAGGTTACGTTGCCTAAGAGAGAATTTGCTATAAGGAGTCTCGATGAAAACTCTGTTGCCAGTTCGATTATTTACTTTGCTACCATCGGTGTAGATTTTTATGTCATTTAGTGAAATATTATTAATGGTTTCCAAGGCCAGTTGTTTTAGTAATTCAGGGGAGCAATCCTTCTTAAGGACTGCAGCAGAAAGGTTGTAATTGAAATGAATATTGGAAAAAACTTCAGTAAGGTTCAAACCCCAATGAAAAGCATATGGTTCAACATTGTTCACGAATAAGTACAGTGAGTTGATCAAACTGAAGGAAATGTGTTTCTTTAATCTTTGGAGCAGAGTCCAGTTGTTTAGAGATGTTAGATTGCCTTGGCCATAACTGATGAGTTTAATGTAATATTTGACTAGGTTGGATTTTCTTCTGATGAAGAGGAGTTGTAAATCTGCTTCGAAGAGTACTATTTCAAAAAAACAGCTGCGACTGAAGCCAGTGATGATGCTTGCAGCTCTTAGTTGGACTTTTTCTAGTTTTTCCAGATTGAAATTAGCACAACAGTAGATTGGGAAGCTGTATTCTAAAATGGATCTAATAAGTGCTAGATAGGTAGTTCTAATGATAGTCGCATCTGCTCCCCAGTCCCTATCAGCAATGTATTTTAGGATGTGAAATCGTTTCCTGGCTTTCAAGGTAATATATTCAATAGGTTTGTGACATGTAAATTCAGAGTCAAGAATGAAATCCAAGTATTTTGGATATTTCTTGTAAGTAAGTTTCTGATGATTAAGTATAAAAAAAGCATGGTAGTGATATAAGTACTTATTTGTAGTAAAGAAGATGGTAATTGATTTCGATGGGTTAAAACTCAACTTGAACTCCTCCTCAAACTCAGAAAGGGCTTCTAAGAAACTGTTCATCCGAGACTCTAATTCATGAATGGAGGTTCCGGATCTCCAGAGAGCTATGTCATCAGTAAACTTTCCAATGCTCGTTTCAAGTAGTGATAGTCTTCTCGATATCAGTCAGATATAAGGAAAAAAGAGTTGGGCTGAAAACTGTTCCCTGGAGAACACCTTGACTAAGTTGAAAAGCTTTTGTGAGAAGGATTTGTTAAATTTAACCCTTATATATATTTTTGCTGGAGATAGTCTGAAATCCAAGCCAATGTATTACCTCGGATATTAAATGTATCATGCAGTTTATTAATGAGTTTATGCTTCCAAACTCTGTATAAAACCTTTGAGAGGTCCAATGGAGCCGTAACGCTGGAATTTGTAGGTTTAAGATTCTGGGAATCCCTGATGATTTGGGCAAAGATACGGTATAAGATTAATTAGAAATAGTGGCATCAGATTCCCTGATTTGGGATGCTTCATCTTGGTTAACCTGATGGGCTGATAACCTAAGGAAGTTAGTTCTTTGGTTATTTTTTCACAGGCCGTATTGATGGGGAGTCCCCGAATCCCGAATTTCATAGGTTTTTACTCCTTAAAAGGATATATTCTGTGGCGTTATTGTCGAAAAATTTGGTGATAGCCCGATGGTGATCGGCTGTTTTGACAAATAGCTTAAGGAAATGTCCAGCAGTCTTAGCCTTAAAATCAAAATCTAAAGCGGTTTGTAATTTTGCAATAAAATCGACATGGTTGTCGCCATATCGTATAAGCACCGGAGGAATTTTCTCTTCTAAGGGGGAGGGGCCAGATACAGGTACTGAATTAAGCTCATGAACCTGGTTGATCGAGAGCTTCTCGTAAGAATTTTTCGTTTCAATCTCGATGTTCGGAGCCTTTTCATGGCTAATTTTAGCCGTCTTTTTTGTTTTAATAAAACCATCTGATTGACTTTTTGTAATCCTTTTAGCTAGGAGCTTACTAGCAGATCCAGCAACATTAGCTGGATTATTTTTAGCAATACTATCAGTTACAGGGGGAGCCAGTTCACTAACAGCATAGTTAACTGTACCTGAAGTTTTTAGAGGTTCTCTGAGGAGTGGATGTGCTAGAGAATTATTCTTCGCAAATTGAAAAAAAAATTCAACATTTCCTTTTTCGTATAATCATTTTTAGCAGAGTGATAAGTTTCCTCGATACGAGCTATAACAAATCACCTTCGTTGAATTGAGTCCATAATTACGAGCATTGAAAAGTGCATTTGCTTCCCAAAGGGATAAGAAGAGAAAAGGTTATCAGTGCACAGCTTGAAATAATGTAATCTTGATTGAATAATGTAAAATTGAATTTAGATTGTAAAGCTTGAATAATGTAAAATTTTTGTTTAACATTTTAATTGTAATAATGATGGCCTTTTTCCATTCATAGTGTAGTGTGAGAAATGTGAAATCACCGCTAGAGGGCGAATACAAAAAAAAGAGTTGATGTACGTCGACCGAGAGAGTAGGTCATAGAATGGATAAGCACGATATTCAATAAATTTGTTACTGAATTGCAGTCTTCTATTAAAACGTCCTGACATGGTTACGTGTAGAAGTAATTCTAATGGCAAATTAGTTAAGTTAATACACGTAGCTTACATTTCAGAAGTGGGATATTTTTCCCTTCTTTGATTGCTACTCGTTTGGTTTTCGTTTCGATAGGATTCGTGTTGCTGTGAATTGCGAATTATAAAACGGAATACGCTCGATCATTGTTGAATTCATAGATACTAAGGATTAATTCTGTGTGATCTTAGATACTAATGATTATTTTTGTGTTTATCTTATATTATTTGAAAGACAAGCGTGGCGAATAGGTTTAGATGAAGCTCATTGGGTTTTCCATCTTCTAGGACTTTAAACCTTACGAAATAACTCAGTGTATTGCCCGCGAACCGGACGATAAAGCAAATGATTAGTATTACATCAAAGAACTTTTATTAAAAAGATTTAAATTAAGTGTAGAACGATTTCGTCAGAAATTTTATGAACATTCACTTACAATTGAATATACATGGAAAGATTTTACTTATGAGTTACGAAATTATTTTAATGATTGGTTAGACGATCTTAAAATTAGGAACTTTGTGGAACTTAAAGACTTAATTATTAAAGGAACAATTAAATAAAAGTGTTTCCCCCATCATTCGTAATCACTTCATAGATGAATGGACTAATTTCACTAATCCGGAAAAATTAGCTGAAAAATTAGATTCATATGAGAATGTTAGAGTCGGAATAAAGTCTTGTGTTGAAAACAAAAATCCGAAATTTACTGAGAAAAGATCTCATTTTGATAATTATATAAGCAAATTTAATGATCGCTGTAAAAATGAAAATTTCAAAAACGGATTAAGAGAAAAACGCGAGTTTAAAAGGCATCCGAAAAATGAGTGTTTTAATTCGAAGGAAAAACGAAACACTAATTTTACCTCTCGCAGTGAAAAAAGTAGCATTAAATGTTTTAACTGTAATGATTATGGACATATTTCTAAAAACTGTCCAAAAGAAAGAAAAAGTTTAATTTGTAGAGAATGTGGTGAGACTGGACATACCCAACGATATTCTTTGAAAAACAAAGATAAAAACAGTTTGACTGTGAACTTTGAAAACCTATCCCCGTTAAATGCTCATATGAAAAAAGCAAAAATAAATAATTCTGAGAATTCGATAAATAACTTAATAGATACGGGATCGAGCATTTCTTTAATTAAGAAATCAGTTGCAATTAAATTAAAATTGAATATAATTCCATTAAGGAGAAAATTGTTTGGATTTGGCTCTACTGCAGCATCTGCTTTCACACTTGGAAAAAGTCAAGTGGAATTAAAAATCGATGAAGTGAGCGCAACACTTGAAATATTCATTGTGAATGATGATACTATGGACCTAATTGACCTAATTGTAGGAAGGGACTTTCTAGACAAAACAGAAATTGCGTTCGTCCGAATGGCTCCAAACTGCATATCTGGTATTCGAATAGTATACCGTTTTCTGAAGTAGAAGTCGAATCAAAACATCAACAAATAAAGCTAAAAACAGAAGAACCTCTTGTAATAGAAAAAAATAGGGTAAATTTTATTCAGACGAAAACGGAAGATATGAAAAACGGTCTTGTACTGTTAGAGGGGAAAAAAAAAACAAATTTCTATTCTATTTTTGAAATTAAAAATGGTAAAACGATAATTCCTATTATGAACAATGGCTTTTATGACATTAAGTTAAAAGAAAAATAATGTCTGAGTAGGGTAACCGATATTTCGCAGAATTGGAATTTAAAATCTGAATACATTCTTCCATTTAATAATTTTTGCAATGTAACTGAAGATACAATATACACTGTAAATAAACATAAGTGCGCAATTAAAATAGATGATATTAAATTTGATGTAACTATTTCTTATGATAAATAGTTAGAAATTATGGAATTAATTAATGATTATAGAGATTGTTTTGCATTGAATATAAATGAGTTAGGTTGTACTACGTTAACTAAGATGGAAATAAATGAAGTTCCAGGAAGTAAACCAGTTTGTTTACGTCCCTATAAAACAAATGCAGCTGAGAAGAATTCTATTAAGAATATTGTTAAGGAGTGGAAAGAAAACAAAATTGTTTCCGAAACAAGATCACCTTATGCCAGTCCAGTATTGTTAGTTCGAAAAAAAAAAAAAAAAACAGGTGAGGATAGACTTGTAATAGATTACAGAAAATTAATTAATCAGACAATTATAGATAAATTCTCTTTGTCCAGAATTGATGATTTATTAGAATGTCTTGGTGAATGTAATATTTTCACGACATTAGATGTGGCTCATGTTTATTTACAAATACCATTAACAAAGGAAGCTAAGTTAAAAACTATTTTTATTACCCCACATGAAACAGGTCAGTTTGAAAATATGATTTTTGGTTTGGCAAATGCACCTTCATAATTTCAGAGATTAATGTATCAAGTATTGAGATCATTGTTAAGTAAGAAAGTTTTGTGCTATTTAGATGATATTCTAATACCAGCTAAAAATTGGACTGATATGATTGGACGAATAAAAGAGGCTTTTGAGAGACTTAGATCTGCTAATTTGACATTAAAATTGTCAAAATGTGAATTCAGTAAAAAGGAAGTAGGTTTTTTAGGATTTATTGTTAATGGAGAAGGAATAAAACCAGGGATGAGAAAAGTAAGATCAATAAAAAAAATTTCCATCTCCTAAGAATATTCATGATTTTTAGGTTTAACTGGTTATTTTCGGAGATTTGTGAAAAGATATGCTCAAAAAGCAGAACCTCTCTGTTGGCGCAAGCGTAGAAAACGAAGCGCCCTCTATGTAAACGAGACATTCCGCCTCTGACCACGGAGGAGAATGGAGCCTGACTGACTGTCAGCTTATTACTTTTACACTTACTTGTTATTGCTACTTTTACTTGTTATTGTTTTATATAATAAAACTAATAAAAATCTACACGAGGTCCGTCGTTTTAATTTAAACTAATTACAACACCAGAAACATTTTGAATTTATGGACTAACACTCTCTCACGACTCTTGCGAAAAGAAGAATCTTTCAGGTGGGAAGAGGAGCAAGAACAGCCATTTCGATTTCTGAAAAATAGCCTTACAGAGCAACCTATGTTAGCTCATTATGACAATAAGGCTTAAGCGGAAATACATTTCAATGCAAGTTCTAGTGGTTTAGCAGGCATGCTTCTACAACAAGGATCGAGCAATAAATGGCGGCTGGTTTATTGTGTTAGCAAAAAGACAACTGAAATTGAAAAGAAATATCATTCAAGCAAGCTCGAATTGATGGCTATTGTGTGGACTCTTGAAAGATTAAGACAGTATTTATTAGGCATTAAATTCAAAATAGTGACAGATTGTCAAGCATTGATATACATGAATTCAAAGATAACAAACAATCCTCAGATTGCAAGATGGTGTAATTTTATTTAAGAATTTGATTTTGAAATATTACATAAGGCTGGAAAGAAAATGACACATGTATATGCAATGAGCAGAGCTCCAGTTTTGGAACCAGAAGATATATTAACATCCATCATCGAGGATAAACTAGAAGTTTGTTTGACTCTGAGTGTAAATGAGCAAATATCGATGATACAACAAGCTGATCCAGAAATACGAAAATTGATAGAAATATTTAAGGAAAAAAGACCAGGATAGAACAAAAGAAGAAAAACAGCTTACAAGAAATTACGTCTTCAAGAGAAATAGATTATTTAGATTCATAAACGAAAAGGGAAAAGAAAAATTTCTCAATGTTATTCCAAAGAATATGGGGAAAAGTACAGAGTTATTAAATTTCATGATCTTATGGGACATTTTTCTGCTGACAGAATTATAAATAAGATAAAAGAGCTTTATTGGTTTCCTTATATGAAACATTATGTATGAAGACACATTTCTAAAGGTTTTGAATGTTTAATGAACAAAACACCGGCAGGAAAACAACATGGTGTATTGAATCCAATTAAACCTGGCCAAAGACCGTTTGCAATTATACATATGGATCATTTGTGAACTTTTGTTAAGAGTTCTAAAGGTAATCAAGAACTTTTGGTCATGATAGATAATTTCACAAGATTTGTCCAATTGACTCCAGTGAAGAGTACATCTACGTCACATGTGCTGAAGGCTCTGAAAAAGTTTGCAAATACTTATGGTTTACCTGAGAAAATAATTACAGTTCGAGGAACTTGTTTCATTTCGCATCAGTTTCAACAATATTGTACTGAAAATGGAATTCATCATACACTCAATTGTACGAAGCGTCCATGTGCAAATGGAATAGTTGAAAGAGTTAATGGAACAATATTGTTTACCATAACAACTGGAATGGAAAATCAAAATCATAAAGATTGGGATGCTAAAATACATGAAGTTGAGAAAAACTTGAACAATTTTGTAAACAAATCAACGAACAAGACACCATTTGAAATGCTCCGTGGTTATTCTCCACGATTAAATGACGGAATTTTGAGAAAGTTAGCTGATAAAGAAGCTCCGATTTGGAAAAATCCATCTGTACTGCAGGAAGAGTCTCGAAGACAAATAGAAAAAAGTCAACAAAAAATGAAGCAGTATTACGATAAAAAGAGATGTTGAACTATGACGTTTGAACGAGGAGAGATCGTCGTGATGAAAAGATCTCCGCAATCTACAGGCCAGCCTACGAAGACACAACTTAAATATCGAGGCCCCCTTATTGTTACCGAAGTTTTGCCGAACGATATCTACCGAGTGACTCAGCTGGAAGAAAAAAGAAAAGGCCACTTCTACATAACAACAATTTATATTAGTCAACTAAAACCATGGATAAATGAATCGGAATTGGATGAAGACAGAGATATCGATAGTGATTATAATTATTCTCTAAACAGCCCTAGACGCAATCCATGTAGATCTAAACGCAAGGACTAAAGGTGAATGAGGAATCCGAAATGGTAAGATCATTCCAATTTTATTTAAAAAAAACTTGCAAATTAAAAGACAATGAACTTTATAATAGACTAGTGACTCTAAAAATAAATTCCAAAGATGATTTATTATATACTGAAATATTTATTAAATATTATGTGTGAAAGTTGGTTAAAATTTGTTTTATGAATACTTTATTATGTTTTTAAGTTCATTTATTTTATTGTAAAGATCTATCATAAATAATTGTGCTGGAATTAAGAATTGTATTAATTAAGAATTACAAATGAAAAACAAGATTGTATTATTATTATTTTGTACTTATTCAGAATGTTTTTCAATAGTAAAAATTAGTTTTTATTATTATATATGTTTAACACAATTTTTTAAAATTTTATATGATAATTTTTCTACTTTTAATGGAAAATGTAAATTTATTATTAATGATAACACAATATTTGCTTGTGTGAATGAAAAATAATGATTACTTCTCTAATATAAATATTGTTGTTATTAATTTGAATTAACCTGGTATTAACTGCCTTATATCTCTCTTTATGTTGTTTATCTACGTTTCAATGCTAATGTTAAGGAAATTTGTATTAATTAGCAAGTAAATGTAAATTTTAAAATACCAAATGAGGACAATTGTAAGGTCAGTCTGGCCAAATGTGAGAAATGTAAAATCGCCGCTAAAGGACGAATATAAAAAAAGAGTTGATGTAAGTCGACCGAGAGAGTAGGTCATAGAATAGATAAGCGCGATATTCAATAAATTTGTTATTTGTTACTGAATTGCAGTCTTTTATTAAAACGTTCTGACATGATTACGTGTAGAAGTAATTCTAATGGCAAATTAGTTAAGTTAATACACGTAGCTTAAAGTAGTCTACCTTTGGTCCACGAAAAGTTAAATATGCCAAGGAGTCTTAGTTTTCCTAGGTATCCCAGGTTTTCGAGCATATAACCATGGATGCCGTCTGGGCCAGGAATTGTCGAGATCGAGGAAAGACAATGCCATAAGTAGTTTATGCATAGAAAAGTGAGTTACGACAGATAGATCACCGAAATCAGAGCTACGACAGCAATGTATAGTCTTCCAAGTTTTGATGCTCTTGAATAAAATAAGCATGTTCATTTAATTCATGTTGGTTAATAAAATAAATAAGTTGGGGAAATCAACAATCGGGGCACATTTATCCAGCGTTTATCATTTTTTTTTTCAAATGTGTCACTTTTTTTTAAACGTAAGAAAAGTCTGATATTTTTAGTATGCATTTAGAAATATTTATTGGCTTTTATCTTTGTTATTATTATTTAAACATTTAGTTTTACTTTATTTTTAATTAAATTTTTAAAATGTGGTCTTTATCTCTTGAATTACCCTATTAAAAAATTTTAAAAAATGTTTTTTTCATTATTTACTATATTTTGTTTTCAAAGTTAACTTTATAATACTTTTAAATGTAATTAATAAATATTTTTACATTAACAAATATGACTTCAATTTTAAAGAAAATGTTTCTTGCCATTCGAAATTTGTGGCAGTTGTATAATTACATAAACTGCTATTCTGAGAATAAGAAAACAGGAGCAAAGTAAATCGTGTAAGTAAATAATCCACTTTACGATATCTTGTAAAAACGTTTACTACTAAGAAAAAAATTGTAATATTTTTAATTTAATTTTTTTTTTTCCTTTTACGAAATATCAATTAATTTTAATTATTCCAAGTGAGAAAAGATTGTATATAATATTAATTTTTATTGTTAATTTTTTATGTAACTATGTGTATTTTTCAAATTCATCTATTGTTTGAAAAATAGTACAATAAATATTTTACAACATTTTGCATTAAAATATAACTATGAAGTTTTGCATGCTAAATTATTTTGCATTTTTTAAGTAATTAATAAATCTTAGGTAAATATGTTCACTCCATATCAAAGTAATTTACATAGCCGAATAAAATTTTAAATAATTAATTTTTATTAAATTATAAAAATACTTTGATGTGAGTGAATATATTTATTTGAACCTCTTTAAATATAAATTTATTTTATTTTGGTTTTCAGGTTTTTCAAATCATAAATAAAATGTGTAAATTAAGTCCGTTTGTATACTTCAGTGAATATTTTTATTATTATATGTACTTTTTTTAATACTGAAGTTGTTTTATTACACTGTGTTTTACCATAAATGTAGAGAATTTATATTTTTGGAAAAAAAAGTTCTTTTTTACATTTTGCCCTCCAATATTTTTATTCAAATCAGTTTTGAATCTCTATTTATATCATCATGTGTATTGTTTAAAATAATGGCTTAATGAAAATAATATATATATATATATATATATATATATATATATAT
>JAPDSC010146804.1:244166-337749 GCA_026290005.1 Latrodectus geometricus | reverse complement strand
ATATATATATATATATTTATATATATATATATATATATATATATCTACATATAAATAATTTGTTATAAAATGTAGAGTTATAAACAAGAGTAAAATTTTTACTATAAATGTAAAGTATAATAAATTTGAAGATTATATACGATGAGAATAATATAGTGAACATTATTAAATATGAAATATAATACTTGATGTAATATATTATTTATCAATATGCAATAAAATATAATTATTTCAAAATTGTCATGATAAATAAAATATTATTTTATACAAAATTCGATACTGAACATAATATATTTTATGTTCAGTATTGCATTTTGTATTTTTCACTGCAAAATTATTAATCATTTTGCAGTAAAATAATATATGATTATTTGTTAATATATATAAAAATATGCACGTTTATCAGGAAAACGCTCTCTTCTACCACTTTTAGTCATGATAGGTTTCTTGAAATTCTTGCTTTTATTCATATCTGTAACACTGAAATCTTATCTTATGACACGAATTCCCTTAAAATATATGCCAGTTTTACTCGATCTAAGGAAAATGTTGTTGAATGGCCTGTCAGTTGTGTGATGATTGTATTTGATGATCATTGAAGCACCTTGTGTGATCCGGTGTAAGGCTGGCTTAAAGGAAGTTATTGAAGGTAAGTGCGCAGGAAAATATGAGAGCAATGTTGCAAATTTGGATGGACAAAAATGGGATTTTGTCCGTGGTGACAAACACTGATAGGATTGAGTTTGTTCATCTGTTTCTTCAGATTTGTTGCGGCTGTCTTGTTTAAGGATTGTTTGCTGTCGAATTCATTGAACATATCCACTGGCAAAACAAGACATTTTCCGTAGACAAGTTCGACACAAGTCGACTGTAAAGCGTTCTTAAAGGCAGATCTAATTCTTAGTAAAATGATGGGTAATGTGTCTGTCCATTTAGGATTTTCATGGGCCATTAAAAAACTTTTCAATGGCGGTTGGTTGGTTGGGTTTTATAGCACAAGGTCCAAAAGAGGACATACTGCGTCAAGACTAAAGTTTTTTATTTTGCTTTTATTTATTTATTTATTTAAAAAAAATAAAAAAAAACGCAAACAACATTAAATTCCATTAAAAAACAAAAATCTTGGTATAAAACATTATCAAAACTAAACTGTCTATAATTTAAAATATTAAAACGTAAAACATAAATTTGAGAAAATTTAAAAAATCTATCATCCTTAAAAAAGCAAATAAATTTTTGTGGGGTAGTTCCCCCAACAAATCAAATAATGTTAAAAAATTAGTATCAAAAAAGTGTAAGCGTTGGTTGTTAAAATCATGACATGAAATTAAAATATGATATATTATATTAGGTTGGGGAAAAAGTAATCCATTATTTTTTCGGTAGACGTCTGTAGTGATCGATATCTCATGAGGTATCTATCAAACAATTTCAGATTTATGCTCGTTGGAAAGGTGACATTTGACACTAAAATATCCTCTTGCGGTTTTTTGTTTGATTAATTCAGTTACGAGTACAAGGTTTTAAAAATGGAAGACAACAAACAGAAAATTCGATACATTTTCGTTTTTCTCTTGTAACGGCGAAAAAGATAGCCGGGTGGCTAAAATTGTGAAAGGTGTTCATCGTCCTATATAAGACTGTAACAACCAGTTAAGTACAATTTTAGTTTCGTCGATTCCGTTCGGGTATTTTTGATTTGCATTTGAGATGCACCTCGCATGTGGATACAGCATCGTCGAAAATGTCTATAAAATATCAAAAATGATCGAAGTTAACCGCATGTCAGCAGTCGTAACGCGCAAGACCTAAAAATCTACATGAAAGCTGTTTTAAACCTTTTTACAAAGTGAATCCAAAAGAAGTTACATAAAGTTCACGTAAAAATAATGGATTTCTTTTTCCCCAAACCAATATATGGTTCATCACACGTTTCACACCATGGATTTAATTCGCTGAGGAACAAACACGTCTGTGTCCGATACGAAGGCGAGTTAATCGAACATCAGCACTTCGTAACGGTAAAACTGAAGATGGAATGAGGTAAGGAAAAATGGCACGTAATTTGTTTGTGACATGCATATTCCATAACTCCTGCCAGAGAGAGTTAACAAACCTTTTTATAACCCATCTTACGTCAAAAAGAGGTACAAATGAAGGAAATACAGACGATGCAGCCTTAGCAGCTGCATTTGCCTTTTTATTTCCCTCTAGACCTGCATGACCTCGGATCCAACAGAAAATGATGTCAGAACCCTTGCCAGCAAGGGAATCCAATGCTCCAAAAATCTCGGACACAACTGGTTGACAATTATATTATAGTTTCTAAACGCTTCAAACTCAAATTGTCAGTATACATACAAATTTTATTAAACTGCTCTGTATTCACTAGCTGCAGGGCGTGATGGATAGCCGTAGTTTCAGCGGTAAAGACGGAGTAGGACGTATGAAGGCTGTAACCATAACTGGTATCAGCATAAAATGTGCCACAGGCAACATGTCCTGCAGTTTTTTATCCATCAGTGAATACAGGCGTGTATGATGAATACTAACAGCAACGGGCTAGATAAAGCTGTTGAAAAACTGTTGAGGTTGGGACCGATTTTGTAAATTGAGCAAATGGATTAATAATAGTTATCTGTGGATCATACCAGGGTGGACGTGAATGAAAGTCCGTTTTAGAAAATCGGACATCATATAGGTCTGTCAAACGGAATTGAGCTTTAGTTCAACTGAGAAAATGTTGAATGCTATAGGGACGAGCATCATATAATCTCTTCAATGCAGGAGTATATACCAAGAATTGTAAAGGATGATGTCTGTCAGACAAAATTTTAGCGTAATAATTGAGAGACAGCTGCATTCGTCTCTGGTCTAAAGGTAAGTGTTGGCAAATCGCAAAAAGACTCTGTACGGGTGATGTGCGGAATGCGCCTGAACATATTCTCAAAGCAGAGTGATGCACAGTATCCAATCTGCGTACAACAGAAGACCTTGCAGATCCATAGACAACACATCCGTAGTCAATACGATACAAAATGATTGAATGATAGATACGAAGCAGTGACAAGCGATCAGCACCCCAAGATGTATTTGATAATACCTTGAGGATATTAAGCGATCGCTCACACTTCTTCCGCAGATGTAAAACTTGCGGAACAAAGGTAAACATTCGGTCAAATATCACACCAAGAAATTTAATCTCGTTGACTACAGGTATTTGAGTGTTGTTCAGTTTGATAACAGGATCATTGTGAATGATGGTCTTCCAGCAGAAATGAACACAAAAGCTCTTGCTAGGAGATAGTGTAAAGCTATTCTCTATATAACACCATGCAGTTATTTTATTAAAAGATGTTTGTAATTGTCTCTCAATTAATTGCATGTTTGATCCTTGGCAAGATATTTGCAGGTCGTCCGCATACATCGTGCCATTAACAGAAGGTGAAATGTGATGAAGGATGCTACTAATGAATAAATTAAAAAGAGTGACACTTAAAATGGAGCCTTAGGGAACACCCTAGTCTTGAGTAAAAGTATCGGAAGTAGAGAATCCAATGCGTACTTTAAAAAAATGGGAACGTAGAAAATTTTGAAGGAATATCGGGAGATTACCCCGAAAGCCAAAATCATATAATGAACGGAGAATTCCATATCGCAATGTACAGTCATATGCCTTCTCGATATCGAAGAAGATGGAAACCAGATGGTTCCTCTGCATGAAAGCGTTGCGGATTTGGGTTTCCAAGAATGTTATGTTATCAAGAGTGGATCTTCCTTTACGGAAACTACTCTGAATGACATGTATACATTTATTTTCTTCTAAGACATACACGAGACGGGCGTTGACCATACGTTGGAAAGTCTTAAAAAGGCAACTCGTTAGAGTTATAGGTCAGTAATTTGAAGGTTCTGACGGATCCTTACTTAGGACTGGAATCACAATAGCTTCGCTCCAAAGTGGTGGAAAAGCATTTTCAGTCCAGATCCTATTGAACAAATATAATAAGTTCAACAGGGAATCTGGACTTAAATGTTGAAGCATAAAATAGCTAATTCCATCAGGTCTTGGACTGGTATTATTGGCCTGCTGTAAAGCTTTCTTCAATTTTAACATTTCAAATTTGCATTTTTAGGGTAAGGCTTGTCCATGGTTAAAATGAATTGGTCTTTGTTCAGCACGACTCTTAATCCTTAAAAACGAAGGGCTATAAGAGTCAGTGCTTGATACACTAGCAAAACTTTCACCAAGGACGTTAGCTATTTCCTTAGGAGAAGAAAGTATAGCAGCTCCGGTCTTTAGTATAGGAATAGAAAATTCCTTATAAATTTCATTGGCTGCTTTTACTATTCTCCACAACTGCTTTCTAGATATGGAAGAATTTATAGAAGATACATAGCAAGACCAGGATTCCTTCTTACTTCTACGACGAGCTCTAGCTAGTTAGCTATTTCCCTAAGAGAAGAATGTATAGCAGTTCCGGTTTTGAATACGGGAATTGAGAATTCCGTATAGATACCATACACACATGGCTGCTTTCACTTTTCTCCATAACTGATAACTGGATGTGGAAGATATTATTGAGGAGACATAGCGAGACCAGGATTCCTTCTGACTTCGACAACGAGCTCTGCGAGCTAATGCTTTTGCTCTCTTAAATGCAATAAGATTCTCCGTTGTGGGATATCTCCGAAATAACCCCCAAACTTCCTTTGTTTTCTATAAGTTTGTTCACAGTACTTGTTCCACCACGGTTTGCAGCGCCTTTTTGGTGTAGAAGAACTCTTAGTTATTGTAGTATCAGCTGCATCTATAATTGTTTTTGTGACATATAGAACGACATTATCAATATCCTCGATCAAAACCATTGTATCATCAATGACTGCCAATTGTGTAAATAATGTCCAATCTGCCCAACTGTACACGTAAGTAGGTACGCGTTGCTGTACACTACTACCTCCAGTCTGAGAGATGACGAGTGGGAAATGATCTATTATGCAAATCATTCCCTACTGTTAAATGTAACAATGGCAGAATTGAGGGTGGACAAATGGCGAGATCGTGAGAATGAAATGTTCTTGTGGGTATGTGGAAGTATGTTTTCTCGTCGGTATTCATCAGACAGAGACAGTTATCAGTTATAAACTGCTCTATCTGAAGACCGCGATAATTGGTATTCTCACTTCCCCACAAAGAATTATGTCCATTATTAGTCACCGAGTAACAAAAATGAACTTGGCAGCTGATCAACTACATTATCAAGTTCTTCTTGGCAGATGACATCACGTGGTGGTAAATACAAACTACAGACTGTAACCAAACATGATGTGTGAATTCTTACAGCCACAGCCTGTAGGGTAGTATTTAATGGATGGACAGTGCTGGGGAAGTTATTGGATGTTAATATACAAACACAACCAGACACTGCACCATCGTCACCACATTTTTTTGAAGCAATTAAATTCACGCCTGTTAATATTATTGTTGGAGTTCAGGAATGTTTCCTGAAGTGCCAAACATGCGGGATTATATGTTGATGTTAGAGACTTGATGTCATCATGATGTGAACGCAAACCATGGCAGTTCCAAGAAACAAAGGAAGTTATTTTTTTAAATTGTAGAGCTCCTTTTCCGGAGCTGGAAGGTGGGTCATCTATCAGCTCTTCGAATGATACATCGTCGTCCGAGGGATACAAAGACACCGCGTCAGTCTCCAAGCAAGAGTAAGCATTACGGGTGGAAATTGATGAATTTTTAATTTGTTTTGAAATTTTTAATTTCAAAGCTTTCTCCGCTTTTGATTTTGGGAAAGGAGCTTTTTTTGAAAATGTCGGAGATTTTTTGAATTTTGGCTTTTCAGATCAATGGGGTAAATTCACTGGGGAATTAGAATAAGATTCAGTTTGGGTGCTGCTCGATCTGGTGACTTTTTTGGCAGCAGCGGTATAATTTACTCCAGATTGAGGTGTACGTGAAGTGACTTGTTTTTTCGCCTCAGGATATGAACATTTTTGTTGTACTTTTATTATGGTGATTTCTTTATCCAGCAAATACTGAGGACAAGTTCGAGAATAGGAGGGATGGTCACCATGACAGTTGACGCAAACCTCCTTAGCTGTGCATTTCGAGCTATCGTGGCCAACCACCGTTCAACAAGCGCAGGTGAGTTTGCCTCTGCAAGCGTTTCTCGGATGTCCAAAGCGCTAACATTGGAAACAAAGCAAGGCATTTGGGATATATGGCCTGACGGGTTAATTCATGTAAGCAGCTTTTACGTACTGCGGAAGGTCTGGCGTTGCAAAAGTCAGAATCAGGTGTTTGGTATCAATAATGTTACCATTTCGTCTGACTGCGATGCGTCTTACGCCACAGATCTTCTGATCCTGCAAATTTTCAAGAATTTCTTCCGTCACCGTATATAGTAAATCCCTTGCTGAGATAACACCACAAGAATAGTTAAGATTGCCATGAGGGGAGACATTCACTTCAAAGTTTGCCAGAGTTTTCATACTTGCCAGAATTGCTGCTTGAGAGTCTGAAGCAGCCTCTACAAGCAAGTCACCTGAGCACATTTTCTGAACTTTTTTTTACATCCCCAACTATTTCCGATATTCCTTTAGATATTAAGAGAAAGAAGACACTGTGGGGAAATTTTCTCCTTTCTTTTTACAATAAAAACTTCGGCTTTAATGTTTCCATTTGTTGCTCCCGTGGGAGAAATGTAAAGTTTTTATTCTCCATTAGAAGATTTAAAAAATTCGGGACGTGACCGCACCACCCACCACCGAGTCCAACAAGGGGATGCAGACCCGATGCACCAGTGCTAGCAAAGTCCTATACGCTCACAGTACATCCTTGTGATGGCCTCCACCCTTAACGAGTCATCCAGCAGATATACCGATCGCTTGATCCATAAAGCCGATTGATGTGCTGAGGACCATAACACACCTCCCGTTTACCTGAAGCAGAGGCCAAAGCAATGTATTGGTCTCTGGGTGCCTCAATTACCAAGACCCTCCTTTCCAGGGACACGGGTCTCCACACACGGCATACACATGGGTGATTTAGTCCCCAAGAGTAGCTATTAGCAACGGGGCGGTAATAGCTACTCAAGGTGAGCCCTCAACCTCATAAGACGCAACCTTATTGAGGGAGAAAAGGAAGAAAAAGGAGTAGGGAAGAGGAGAGAAGAAAAGAAAGAAGAGAACAGATCACTGGGGTACTTCGGGATTGTGACACCCTTGTTTACTTAAAGAAAGTAAACCTCCTGAGGGATTTTCAAATGGCGGAGAAACCCTTCGATGATACCATTTGATATCGGATGATATGCTGTAGTACGTATCTGATTGGTACCAGTAAGGATTAATATTTCATAAAAAAGTGCAGATTCTAGTTCTCTTCCTTGGTCAGTAATGATTTGGGAAGGGCAACCACCTCGATATTACCACATTGAAAAGAGTTTTACATACGATTGAAGCTTTGGTATTAGGAATAGGGACAACCTTTGGCCATCTGGTGAAACGATCAATGATTGTGAGGCAGTATATATAACCATCACTTGAAGGTAAGGGTCCTATTAGATCAAGATGAATTTGCGAAAACCGAGAATCCGGCAAGACAAAATTACCTAATCGAGTTTTTGTATGTTTGTGAATTTTAGAACGTTGACAGGGCTCACGACATCTTACTTATTATGATATGTATTTATACATGTTTTGCCTAACGTATCGTGAACAACTCAACTTTTTACTTGCAGATAATTCTGGGTGAGGAAGTCAGTGTAATTGATTAAAAATGATTTGACGATACGCTTTTGGAACAAATGATCGATGTTTGCCAGTTGACAAATCACAATATAATTGCACATTTAACCCTTCTTTGCATGATTTTTTCTTTATTGGTGAAATAAATCAAGTTGATATAATTCATGTTCAAATAATATATATGATATAATTCATGTTTATTTTTGACAGCTATGTTTCTTTTTATGCAATGGACATTAAAAAGGTATCCAAACACGATCAACTTAAAGTGAACTTGTTTTTTTTATATAATTTTTGGGCATTATAGGTTATGATGGAAATTTCCACCACTATGCAAAGAAGGGTTAAAATAAGAATAAATGTTTTCTCGAATTTAAAGGAAGATGGGTTTTGAAAAAGTGATTTTAATTCTAGATCATTTTCTTGATCAAGAACAAATTCTTCAAAATTTAAAGTAACAGTAGAGGTATTGTCTATTTCTATGCGGGATAATGTATCTGCCACTTGATTGTTTGTGTCTTTAGTGTGACGAATATCAGTTGAAAACTGTGAAATGCAGTCCAAATGTCTCACTTGACGTGGGGAACATTTATCGAGTTTCTCTTTGAAGGCATAAATAAGTGGCTTTTGATCTGTGTAAATTGTAAAGTCACTATCTTTAAGTAAATGTCTAATTTTTTTTATTGCTGTGTAAATTGCCAATAATTCACGATCATAGGTAGATAAATCTTTTTGATTTTTACTAAGTTTCATTGACATAAAAGCAATTGGTACCCATGCATTAATGTTTAACCACCAACTGCAATGACAGAACCACCAACTGCAACGTCACTTGTATCAACGTGAACACAAATTTTAACACCTGAAATTGGTTGGTTGATTGGGTTTTGGGGCGCAAGGTCAAAAAAGGACAAGCTGCGCCAAAAGTAAAATTTAAATAAGAATTAACAAATTTTAAACGAAACCCAAACTCAACATTAAAAATTTAAAACACAAAAATTATTGTATATATTTCATTTAAGATTAAAATAAGTATAAATAATATGGATGTAAAATTAAATTCAAAATTTTTAAATAAACTGATGGAAAAGCAAAGAGGTTTCGGTGGGGTGACTTCCCCATTAAATCAAACATAGTTGAAAGGTCAGTAGCAAAAAATTTAAAATGGTAAAAGCTAAAAACAGGACAGGAAATAAAAATATGAGAAAAAGTATATGGTTCATCACACGTTTCACATCATGGACTTAGTTCACTTAAAAACAAATGTCTGTGTGTGAAACGTGTGTGTCCGATACGAAGACGAGTTAAACTTATGTCTACACTTCGTAGCGGTAAAACGGATAATGAGGTGACGGATGAGAAAATAGAATGTAATTTGTTGGAGACCTGCATATTCCATGATTCTTGCCAGAGAGAATTTACAAATCTTTTAACAACCCTTCTCACGTAGAAAAGAGGGACACATGAATGAAGTATAGACGATGCAGCCTTAGCAGCTGCATCTGCCTTTTCATTTCCCTCTAGACCTACATGACTTGGGATCTAACAGAAAATAATCCCAATGCCCTTGCCAGTAAGGGAATCCAATGCTCCTAAAATCTTGGACACAACTGGATGACAATTATTATAGATTTTCAATGCTTCTAGAACACTCAAACAATCAGTATACACGCAGACTTTATAAAGTTTTTCTGTATTCACGAGCTAAAGTGCTTGATGAAATGCTGTAGCTTCAGCAGTAAAGATGGAGCAGGACGTATGGAGGCTGTAACCATAACTGGTGTCAGCATATAAAATATGCCACAGCCAACATATCCTGCAGTTTTAGATTCATCTGCGAATACAGGCTGGTTGGTTGGGTTTTATGACGCAAGGTCCAAAAACAACATGCTGCGCCAAAATTGAAATTTAAAAATGCAAAACCCAAGCTTAAGATTAAAAATTTTAAAAAAGAAATATATTTGTATAAATTTTAATTAAAATTACTATAAAAAATGAAATACAAATTATGAGATTTAAATAAAATGAATAAAACCAATTGCCTTCAAAAAGGCAAATAGGCTTCTGTGGGGTAAATCCCCCACCAAATCATACATAGTTAAAATATCTGTTTTAAAGAAAGTAAAACAATAAACGTTAAAAGCTGAACATGAAATTAAAATATGAAAAACAATATATGGTTCATCACACGTTTCACACCATGGGTTTAATTCACTTAAAAACAAATGTTTATGCGTGAAACGTCTGTGTCCGATACAAAGGCGGGTTAAACGAACTTCGTAACGGTAAAACTGATGATGGGATGAGGTATGGAAAGATGGCACGCAGTTTGTTTGTGACCTGCTTATTCCATGACTCCTGCCAGAGAGAATTTACAAATTTTTTAACAACCCTTCTCACGTCAAGAACAGCGACACATGAATGAAGTACAGACGATGTAGCTGTAGCATTTCCCTCTAGAACTACATGACCTGAGATCCAACAGAAAATGATGTAAGAACCCTTGGCAGCAAGGGAATATAATGCTCCGAAAATCTTGGACACAACTGGATGACAATTATTTTAGTTTCTCAACGCTTCTAAAACACTCAAACTGTCAGTATACATGCAGATTTTATTAAACTGCTCTGTATTCACTAGCTGAAGGGCTTCATGGATGGCCGTAGCTTCAGCAGTAAAGATGGAGCAGGACGTATGGAGGCTGTAACCATAACTGATATTCTCATAAAATATGGCACAGACAACATGTTCTGCTGCCTTAGAACCATATGTGAATACAGGCGTGTATGATAAATACTGACAGCGATGTGAAAAGAAAAGCTGTTGAAAAATTGTTGTCCGATTTTCTAAATTGAGCACAAATAGATAAATAATAGTTATCTGTGGATCATACCAGGGTGGATGTGAATGTAAGTCCGTTTTAGCAAAACGGAAATCATATAGGTCTGTTAAATACAGTTGAGCTTTAATTCGAGTGAGAAAGGGTTGGATGCTATATGGTCGAGCATCATATAATCTCTTCAAGGCAGGAGTATATACCAAGGATCGTAAAGGATGTTGAATGTCAGACATAACTTTAGCGTAATAATTGAGAGACAGCTACATTCGTCTCAGGTCTAAAGGCAATTGTTGGCAAATGGCATATAGACTGGACGTGTGATGTGCAGAATGCGCCTGAACAAATTCTCAAAGCAGAGTGATGCACAGTACCAATCTGCGTAAAACAGAAGTCCTAGCAGATCCATACACAACACTTCCGTAGTCAATACGAGATCAAATGAATGCTTGATAGACTCGAAGGAGTGACAAGCGATCAGCACCTCAAGATGTACTTGACAACAAATTGAGGATATTAATTGATCGCTCACACTTCTTCCGCAAATGTAAAACATGCTGAAGTAAGGTCAATTTTCGATCAAATAAAACACCAAGAAATTTGATGTCGTTGATCACGGGTATTGTAGTGTTGCTCAGATGGATAATAGGATCATTGTGAAATCTAGTCTTCTTGCAGAAATGGACACAGCAACTCTTGCTAGGAGATATTGTAAAGCCAATCTCTGCACACCATGCAGTTATTTTATTAACAGATGTTTGTAGTTGTCTCTCAATTAAACGCATGTTCGATCCTTGGTAAGATATTTGCAGATCATCCACATACATAGTGCTATTAACAGAAGGTGAAAGGTGATGGAGGATGCTAGTGGTGTATAAGTTAAATAGTGTAACACTTAAAATAAAACCTTGAGGTACACCCTCATATTGGATAAAAGTATTGGATATAGAAGTTCCAATACGAACTTTAAAATTATGGGAGTGTAGAAAATTTTGTAGGAATATCGGGAGATTACCCCTAAAGCCAAAATCCTATAAAGAACGGAGAATACCATATCGCCACGTACGGTCGTAAACCTTCTCAATGTCGAAGAAGATGGAAACCAGATGGTTCCTCCGCACAAAAGCGTTGCTGATTTGGGTTTCCAAGTATATTATTAGGGGCTTAATGAAACCACAATAATTCGGCATTGCATCCTCACATTTTAAGAACAGAAATTTTTAATTGGTTTCCACTGCCTTTTTTGGAGTGATATAAACTATATATGAACAATCCTAATTGTTTCAACATGATAACAATGATTTGAAGGAATTTCTATTTGCTGAAAGATCTAGAAATTATTGAAGGTTTATAGTTGAACCAGCATGCGGGTTACCTTAATAGAAGTAAGAAACTATGTACAGCTTTCATCGATATCATAATCGGCAGTATTATGAAAACCTTTAATTTTGCTGGTTTTTGTTTAAAAATATTTCCTTAAATAACTTCAATCAAAATTCCATGATTGTTCTAACCGAATCTATTCACTATGGAATCTACATTGTAAGTAAAATTTTATTTTTTTTCTGTTATTTTTAGAATAATTTTATATTTTTGGTGTTGATTAAATATTTAGAATAAGATTATCTTTATTCCTGTAATATTAACTTTTGTTCTCGTTTATATGGAGCAGCGTTGATTTTAATTATCATTTTTTAATATTATTCTTTTTTTAAAAGTATAATTTGTATTTACTCTGTAAATTTTTTTTTTAATTCTGGAAAAATAATTGTACTATGCAGTGATTTTTCGCATCAGTTAATCATTTTTTATTGAATCAACTCATTAAGTTTACTAAGCATTTTAATTCCTCTTAAAATATCTAAAAGTAATATCATTATTTTAAAAGTATTACCGTTATCTAAAGTGTTAAATAGTTGACTAGTTATATGTATAACGAATAATTAAATTATTAAAAAAAACATTTTGTCATAATGATTTGCTGAGCGTATTTTCTTATGAGTTGTAGGTTTTATATTGATTTTATTCTGACATATTCTGAGGTATTAACTTATCAGAACTGTGAATTTATAAACTCATTTTTAGATAATTTGATAATTAAACTTTTAACTAATTCTCACATTTTATTTATAGTAAAACATGTTTATTTTGAAAAATTATCAAATGTTACCAGTATTTTATTTCTTTACTAATACTAATTTTCCTCTTCCGATGAATTATTTTTTGCTTATGCTTTTCCTTTAATAAGAACCTTTCAATGGGACACATTATTAAAAATTGTAATTAAATAAATGTTAGATGATATTCACAAATCAGAATTTTTTCCATGAAGAATATAAACTTCTGTTTGTAATATAAAATGCAGTGAGTATCCATTTAATTTTAAGATAGCACCTAAAAAAATATCCTTTGGACGAATGTTATCAAGCATTCATATATTTTTAGTTCAACTTCTTTATATTTATTATTTAATGTAAATTAATTGGTTAAAATATATTTACAAATTGTTTAGAATTAAGTGCACTCATATATTTGTTGTTTTTGTATTTGCATAGCTAGCTTTATTTGAGTATTAAAATTATATCTAAATAAGAAATATGTGCTTTTTTTTTTATAGAACCATTGTTTTTTAAATGTAAAAAATTTATTTAGAAAATTATTCCGAAAAAAGTTAGAGGATATTCAAGTATATCATTTTATATTTACAGGATGTCCAGAGTAAAAATCTTATTTCAATGCTTCCTATATACAAAACAACTGCTTTGAAAATTGTGAAATTTTGATGATAATATGAATATCTGAGTAGAAATAGTAATATCTTTTCTTTTTTGATGAAAAAAAAAAAAAAAAAAAAAAAAAAGGAAAAGAATTATAATTTTTGTTAACATTTAAAAGTTAGCCGAAATTATAAAAAAATAAGAATGTATTACTTATTTTTATACACTTTTCACAGTTTAATAATTTTTATTTCATATTTTAATATTTATTGCTATAGAACACGTTTTTTTGTAAACTTTAATGATGATTGAATATCTTTGAGTATTATGCAAGCATCATAAAAGAAGGTAGGGATTTATAATTTAATTACATATTCATTTTGCTGACAAGAGTAAAGAAGTTATTTTTAAGATATATGTGTAACAATTAGGAAATAAAGAAGTGCAACAAATCCAAAGTTTAAGTGATAAAAGGCTTGAATTGAAACTTATGTAACATATATGAAGAGTTATTACTTCTGATCCTTTGCAAAAACTGAAATTTACTGTACTGATACAAATGATTGAATAAAGCAGAAATTTTCAATAAACACGAAATGATTTTCTATAGTTTGTTGGATTATTGCTTATTTTTTTTTGTTGCTGCTATCAGCTTTAGTTTCTAATGCGACTAACAATTATAACTCAAAGGAAAGAATCCGTTTAGAACTTGTTTTCATTGACTTTACAAGGGGTTACTTAACTTCTACTTATAAGAGGTATGCTAGTCAGAGTTGCATAAGGTTTTTGTAATAGATGCTGATAAGTATGTATTTTAAAGTTCTCACATTATAAGTTTTCATGTTAGATATGTGTTTTTAGCAGCTTATTACATTCAATAATATTTTTTCATTTTTTGGGGTTCACATAAATTAATTTTTTAACTGTTGTTTTAGCTTTGTATTAATTTTTTGTACCTAATTTAAAAATACCCTAACAACTCTCTTGAAAAGAACCTGGCAAAAAAGTTAAATTAATAATGTAAATAACTTTCCTTTTTATGAAAAAACCTTCTTTCTGTTTATCCAAGTATTACCACACACATTATTCTACTTTTAATTAATTGAGCAGTACAATTCAACAAGTAACCTATATTTATCTTAAATATTTCTACCTTATACTTAATAAATTGCATTGTTTAATATTTAAAATAGCACATTTAATTGAATAATACTTAAAGTAATCCTCTAATCATAACCTAACTCCCAATCAAAATTAAAAAAAATAATTTAAAAAAATATGTATTAAATTTCACAAATAACATTAAAAAATATATAATACAAATTAAACAACTTAATAGGATTATAATATCCAAGTAACATCTAATTTTTAAATTGTAAGAAAATGTAAAAAATCTCACATGCAACTTTCAAACATAAATTTAGTTAAAATAATAAACACAGCATAAGCTTCAAGTATTACTAAAACTCAAAATGATTTGTGCACATTCGAATACATCCCAGAATTGACAAATGAATCCATTCTGTCAGTCTGCAGGTTTGATACATTTGGTAATTATACCTACTCATAAAATTTAGTCACAAAATTTAACCCCAGCCTCCCATAAAATAATTATTTGAACCTTTCCAGTTTTACATATTGGTTTTAGTATTTTATTTGATAGATATAGATTAATTTTCATTATTTTTGTATTTCATATAAATTGAAGAACTAGAATTTAAACTTTATATTTTAATAGGTAAAAAGTATTAATTTAATTACTCTTATTGTTTTCCTTTTTTTTAAATTTGAAATTTATCAAAATTTGAAATATGCAGCATAAAAGGGTGCATTTTTCTCCATATTCATTTCATTCATGGTTAAAAGTGTATTTGTATTGTAAAAATGGTATTTAGTTTTATATATATAAGGGAAATACATTCTGCCTATTTAGATTATTAATTATATGTAATACTTGACAATGAAATGCTGATGTCTTATTGAGAAAAAAAGAGATCTTACACTTGAGTACTCTCCATCCAACATGTGCATATATAATAACCCCTTAAAGTTATATATTTTTACAGTTTTCAAAATATAGAATCAATGTTTTGACCAAATAGCTAGAAAATACTCAGAAGAGTCCTCTTTCAGTTACTGACCAGATCAAGTTTTTATAATATTCTTGACTAGGCTGTTATAAATACATGGGTAATGTTCAATGAGACAACTGGATACAGTATTAGTCTTCAAGATTTTTTTGGATACAGCTGAAAAGTATTAAGAGGCATTAATTTTATCGAGATGTCTGTGACATCGAACTCACATAGAGAAAGAAAACTTATTCCTTTAATTTCCAAAGGAGTTGATTTTCAAAAGAGAAAATAGAAGAAACTGTTGAAGATGTGTTTTTATTGTTGTGTGCATGCTTCTTGTTATATAATTGTTCTTTTTTGTGCTTATAAAATTAAAGTGAATATATAAAACTACTATGAAGTTATATGATAATTTGTCTCTGTTTATTTGCTACAATTTCTAAACCCCGACAATCTTTAACCTCTCATGAAACCGTTCTGGTGCATAAGAACAATTCCAAACAAATACTTATTGAGGTAACAATAGCTTAAAAATTTTTAAGATTGTTTTAATTATGTTTACTAAGTCTATACTGGCAAAGAAAATAAATAACGATTGTACTCTGAACCCAACTAATATAAGTATTAAATTTATTTCATAGGAAAAAGTGTGAGACAATTTATTAAATACTGGCAAGTTTAAAAGCATTCATAAAATGAGTTTTAATTATTTGAGCAATTTATCGTATTGAATTACCATTTTTTTTTTTTTTAATATTTTGGTCATAATTCTGCAAAACAAAAAATAGCTGAACAAAAATGCTGCATGAAAGAGTAACTATAAAACAATATTTAAAAAGCAAATAAAATAAAAAAAATGTTTAATTTTATCTCATATTAATGGAAAACTTGTATATTTTTATTCAGAATAAATGGTCAAGATGACCACTATTAACTACATGTCCATGTAACTAGCCACCTTATGCTAGTGATTGTTATAGAGGAAAAACCAAACCTAATGTAGAATCTTGACAGATGTTTTATTTTTTCTATTTTTTTTATATGAAAATTCTTGATTTCAGCCTCATTATTTTCATAGTATTTTTAATATTATTTACTTTTATTTAGAATAAAGCACCACCCTGTTTGTATAATAATTATCTCACTGCCTTTTCCAAAAAGAAATTTTTACTGTGATGCAAAATGTTTTGTATTAAATATATGTAATATTTTTTTATTATATTAAAAAACATTAAAATGTTAAAAAGAATAATCTAAAATACATTGCTATTTAAACCTAAATGTTAAGTGTCAATGTAAAAGATTGAATATTTCAAACATTAATTTTTTTTATCTTGGCTTTATATTTATTTGTCAAGATTGACAAAATATTGAAAATATGAGTGCAAAAAAGGATGTTGGCTCCCTAAGATTTTATATCATCCAAATTATGACCTTTTATATACCTATTTGTCTTATTATATATATATATATATATATATATATATATATATATATATATATATATATATATATATATATATATATATAAATAGTTTTCATTTCTTTTATGTTGAGTCCATGTTATATAATTTATCCCAAAAGATAAAGCCTTAATTATTATTTTTATCGAAATCTATTATAATAATATTATAAAAATATTGGAGGCACATTGTGTGTGGTTTTACTTCAAAACATGTGCAATCTAATTGAGGACTATCCAGAATAAATTATTATATATTTTATGGTATTCTTTTAAAGTTCTTGAAACATATTGTAGGTAATTTGGAAGCTCTTATGTTAATTTTGTAAAAGAGGCTGTTAATAACTTTTTGGGCTGATTTATTATATTACCTTTTAGAAAAACACATTTTTCATCATTTAAGTTTGAAGTTGTTTTACTATTCCTTATTTATTAATTTTAAATGAAGTGAAAAATTCAATTTTTTATTGACTCATTTTATCTACCACCTTTTCCATACTTGGTATTTTATTAGCTTCATTACCATATGATAAATTTTGTTTAAAAACTGAAGATAATTTTTGTGGCTTAGAAATCATAATAAAAGTATGTAGTGATTAAATGGCCCATATAAGAAGGACAGTTGATTAAATGGAATAATAATTATTGTTTAACATGTACTCTTCAACTTTTGTTTGAAGAATATGCCTCTCAGTTTTGTCAATGATTTGATAATGTACCTGCCACAGTAAATTTTTTATACATATCATTAACGGTAAAACTTATTGAAATACATAAAAATTTGAACATTATTATATGGACTTGAGCTTAGAGATCAATGGCCATCTCAGCTTGTAACTTGTATAAAATCACTTGTCCAAGACTCTGAGAAACACTTCTGAAATCTTGTGGATGAACCATTCGCTTAGTAATATGCAATCTGTTCTTACTGCATTTAATGAAAATTTGAATGAGCTTGTGTTAGTTATGGGTCAAATTCAAATTTTTTTTTTCATTACGGCCTTATGTGCTAACTAAATAACATCCCAGAGCAAAATAACGATTCCAAAATTTCAAAACATTAGAAAAGAATAGAGGAATTAACTTTTTTTTAAATGTGATCTGTATACAGAGTATGGGATGAAACTTTCGTCCCTGACACAGCGTGTTAAGTTTTAAAATATAGATTTCAAATAGTCATGCTAAATCTTTTGCTACTCAAAACAACATGTTTTTATCTTAAGTCATTTGGAAAGGTACCAGAAATTGGAATCTCCATGTAGTTTTCATAATCAAGAAAACTAGAATGGTGACCACTTACTGTGCATAATTGCAACCAACAAATTCATTGCATCCTATTGGTTGATCGGTATAGTTAGTGTAATTTATATAGATACTGGTGCTGATTTATGAATATTGCAAAATTAATTTATCCTGAAAGTTCAATAATAATTTAATTTCATTTATTGTGAAGGAATTTCAAGTTGTTTCTTTTGGAAAAGAAAGATTACATCTAGACTCTTAAATCTTCGCTGACCATTAGTAATAGCTGAGGTCAAACAACTCATTATTAGAGTTGATTTTCTTAGACATTATAATTTATTAGTTGATGCAAAAAAGAGTGATTAATTAACTGTCACAAACCTTACTTGGGGTTTCACTGACAGTGGATAATTCAAATATAAATTTTAATTAAGAATTTTGATTATGAGAAGTTGTAAATGATTTTCCAAACTTGATTAATCTTTTGCAGCTGACCAAACTTATTGAACCTAACACAATAATTTACTATATTAAAACAAAGGGACCATCAGCCTTTTCAAAACCTTGGTATCTATGTCTAAATTATTTAAGATTCCGCCTTAAAGAATCTGAATATTTTTTGCTTTTGTGCATAATTTAACCTTCCAGTTGGCTTGGGCAAGCCTGTTGTGTCTTGTAAAAAAAAAAAAAAAAAAAAAAAAAAAAAAAAATCAAATGTTGAAAGGCATCTTTGTAGCAACTACTGCTGTTTCCAATGGTAATACTATTTTTGATTGCTATACAATTGCTTTTTGCAATTGTTTACATGCAAATATTCCATAACAAACAAGTTTTTAGACCCTAGATCTCAAGTGTATATATCATCAAATTCCTGTGAATCCTGAGGATACTCCCAAAACTCTGTTATTATACTGTTTGGCCTATTTGAATATTTACTAATCCCTTTTAGTTTTTGTAAAATATCTCAAACTTTTCAAAAGTATTTTAAATTATTTTCAGGTTTAGATTAATATAACTATACATTGATGACATTCTAATTGCTCCTTCAACACCTGATAAGCAATATACACTTGCATAACATACACTACTGGCCATTAAAATTGCTACACCAAGAAGGCGACATGCTACAGACATGAAATTTATACAAAAGGAAGAAGGTGCTGTGATATGCAAATGATTAGCTTTTCAGCACATTCAGACAAAGCAGGCGCCAGTAGCGACACCTACATTGTGTTTAAATGAGGAAATTGTTCAGCCGGTTCCTCATACACAAATTGCATTTGAACGTTGTTGCCTTGTGAAAAGTTGTTGTGATGCCTCGTGTAAGAAAGAGAAATGCGTACCAGCACGTTTCTGACTTTGATAAAGGTCGAATTGTAGCGCACCGGTATTGCGGTTTATCTTATCGCAGTATTGCTGCTCACGTCGGTCGAGATCCAATTACTGTTAGCAGAATATGGAATCGATGGGTTCAGGACGGTAATACAGAACGCCATGCGGGATTTCAACGGCCACCTATCACTAGCAGCCGAGAAGACAGGCATATTATCCGCATTACCGTAATCGATCGTGCAACCATGTCACGAGCCGTGAGTCAAGAAACGGGGTCGTTTGGAAGACAACAAGTGTCTGCACGAACAGTTCGACGACGTTTGCAGCAGCATGGACTCTCAACTCCGAGACCATGGAAATGGTGTGATCAACGACGAACCTGGGCACACGAATGGCAAGACGTCATCTTATCAGATGAATCCAGGTTCTGTGTACAGCATCATGACGGTCGCATCCGTGTTTGGCGGCATCGTGGTGAACGCACACTGGCAGCGTGCATTGGTCATCGTCATACTGGCCCATCACCTGGTGTGATGGTATGGGGTGCCATTGGATACACGTCTCGGTCACCTCTTGTTTACATTGACGGTGCTTTGAACAGTGCACGTTACATTTCTGGTGTGTTACGTCCCGTGGCTCTACCCTTTATTCGAGGCCTGCGAAACCCTACGTTTCAGCAGGATAATGCCCGACCGCATGTTGCCGGTATTGTACGGACCTTCTTTGATATGGAACATGTTCGACTGTTGCCCTGGCCAGCACGTTCTCCAGATCTTTCACCAATAGAAAACGTCTGGTCAATGGTTGCCGAGCGACTGGCTCGTCACCAAATCCCAGTCTCTACGGTTGATGAACTGTGGCATCGTGTTGAAGCTGCATGGGCATCTGTACCTGTACATACAATCCAACCTCTGTTTGACTCAATGCCCAGGCGCATAACTGCTGTTATTTCTGCCAGAGGTGGTTATTCTGGGTTATACTAAAAAGAAAGCTCATTAAAATAAAAAGAAAGCTAAACATCCTACACAAATAAAATCTCGCGAAATTCTTCAATGGAATGAAATAACAGAACATGCATTTTCTGAGGCCAAAAACGCTTTCTCAAAAGCAACTTTTCTTAGATATCCAATATTATGTGCCCCTCAGGGGGTTTACTTTCTTTAAGTAAACATGAGTGTCACAATCCCAAGGTACCCCAGTGATCCATCCTCTTCTTTCTTTTATTCTCTTCTCTCCCCTACTGCTTTTTCTTCCTTTTCTCCCTCGTTGTGGTTGCCTCTGATGAGGTTGAGCGCTCTCTTTGAGCAGCTGTCGCCGCTCTTTTGCTAATAGCTACTCTTGGGGACTAAAATGCCCACGTGTATGCTGTGCGTTGGAGACCCGTGTCCCTGGAAAGGAGGGTCTTGGTAATTAAGGCCCCCGGAGACCAATACATTGCTTTGGTCTCTGCTTCAGGTAAACGGGAGGTGTGCTGTGCACATCAATCAGCTTTATGGATCAAGGCATCTGCTGGATGACTCGTTAAGGGCGGAGGCTATCACAGAGATTTACTGTGAGCGTATAGGACTTGGCTAGCACTGGTGCAGCTGATCTGCATCCCCTTGTTGGACTCGGTGGTGCAGTCACGTCCCAAAATTTTATTTAAAACTAAAGGGGAAAAAAAAACAAATCTTTTCTCCCATGGGAGCACTATTGAATAATTTAAATTCTAAACATTTCATTATGAAAAGAAAGTTGAGAAGTTTTGAAAATGTATCCCCCTTTCTAATTCAAAAAGGAATATCGGCTACTATAGGAGAGGTGAAAAATATTCGAAAGGTGCGATCAGGTGATCTTCAAATTGAGGTTGCAAACGTTGCTCAGGCAGAAGTCATAATTAAGATAAAATTACTAGCAAATTTACAGGTAACGTTGTCGCCACACGGTAGTCTGAACTTTTCTTGTGGTGTTATATCTGCAAGAGAATTGCTGTTTACACCGACGGACGAAATTCTGGAAAATTTACAAAATCAGAAGGTTTGCGCTGTTGAGCGCATTACAGTCAGAAGAAATGGGCAGTTTATTAATACTAAACATCTCAATCTGACTTTTGCAATGCAATAACTTCCGAAGTCTGTAAAATTTGCACATGTGAATTTGACCGTCCGGCCTCGCATACCAAATTCCTTGCGATGCTTTCAGTGCCAACGTTTTGGACATTCGAGAAATGCTTGCAAAGGCACGACGAAGGGTTCCTTCACTGAGGCTCGACAACAATTTACCTCTGACTGTCCTAAAGCTGGAGTAAGCTACGCAGCCATTACAAAAAAGATAACCAGATCATTTAGCACTCAAACTAAATCGATGATGCCTCCCCTTGTTAGATTACCCACTATAAAATCAGCACAAAAGCCAAAACCACCTAAATCTCCTATTGAAAGAAAAGCTCCTTCTTACAAATCAAAATCTCTAAAGTCCTTATATATATTTGTCCAATAAATATCATTTTGTTTTCTGCATTTCTTCCTGGTGTAGCAATTTTAATGGCCAGTAGTGTACATAAGACATACATACATATGCATAACATAAGATAGAGATATATACACAGATAAAAAATTTTCACATGTTTGTCTATGCATGGTTTGGAACTGAATCTAGCTAAGTACATATTTGGTAGGTCTATTGTTGAATTTACAAAGGCCCAGATCTTTGTGAGGCTAAAACAGTTTTTAGCCACGTTAAGTTTTTACTCCATACTACATAAACCAGCTCCTTTAAATGAGTATTTAAAAAATGTAAAACTATATCCTGGATGTGTGGATAGTGCTAAATCTTCATTTCTAAAGATTAAAAGTGAGCTAAGGTTTTTATGTTAAGGTTTCAGGAACTAGATCCACATATGTAATAATTGACACATCTGACTCTGCCATAGGAGCTGCTTTAAATTCTATTGTGGACAGTGATGAAACCTTTCTTGGGTAAGTTCTTCACAATCAAAAGCTCCAACAATATACTTAAGATACAAATTAACAATAAAACACTTAAGATACAACTTGGAAAGATCCACTTAAATAATTTTCACTGATCGTTATCCTGTAATTCATCTATTAACAAAAATTTCTGCCTCATCACAGCAAACTTACCAATTAAGCTATATTGCTCGATGCTTATATGTAACACATCATTTGAATGGGCAATGTTATCATACCACACTGTGCCTACCAACATATTTCTTATAGCCAGTGCATTTCAAACATACAGAAAATCCTGCATTTCTACTGTGATTGTATGACACAGCATGCACTAACTGTCGCTGGTACCTAAAAATTCTTCAATGGCATAACAGCCTAGGATGGCCTAGCCTTCTCCAGAATTCAACACAGATTTGAAATAATATTTAATGCACTTTTTTTTATCTAAGTTTTGGCCATTCTCTTTTCTTATTGCTTGTCAGTTTTTCCATAAAGATTTTATTTATGTATCTATAGTCATTGAATCTAATAAAGTGTCCCACCCATCCTAACCTTTGTATGTTAATAAAAATTATATTTGTATTTTTATATATTCTGTTTAACTCAATATTTGTTCTTCATGCACTATTTACCTGGACACCCCCAAAAGGCTCAAGAATTTTCTCTCAGCTGCCAGGATTTTCTAGTCTTTTTTTGTCCATGTCTATATCAGCTGAATAAGTTAGAACATGCCTTTTTAAATATTTATATTTTGTTTGAATTCTCTTTTAATGAAATTAACCTTAAGTATTTCCAATAATACAACATAAAAATCATTGATTAGCATCAGCAATTCCACTATGGATTTCTTTAGATATATTATTTTGTGTATTAATTTTGTAATTTAGATAAATAAATCTCTTTACAATCTCAAATCTGTAGCTACCTATTTCTAGGAAAGGATGGTTATATTTTAATATTAAAAAGGCATATTTGGTTTTAGTTTGGTTACTGTTCAGATTTATTTTGGTAGCTTTAGTTTCAAGAGAAATAAATGCCTCTCAGTTCTTCAGGTTATTATTAGGTGTTCTGATTATTATTATTATTGAGATTATCAATTGAAGTAAGTATCTGTGCAGATTTGTTGACAATGGTTTTTCTAAATTTTCATTTTTAAATGTTTTCTTCAGAGTAAGGTTAAAGAGAAGACAGGCTAGGTTGTCTTATACCATTGATGATGGTGATAGGTTTCAATAAATTGTTTTACATCTTAAGTTTCACCCTGGTCTGTGTTGAAGTTAAGGATTTGGTTAACAATCTGTTCAGGAATGTTAAATTCTCTTTTAGCATTTAATATCTGTTTCTTGCTTATCAAATCATATACTGTTTTGATAATCAATAAATAGGCACTGATTTTCAATTCCAAATTCCTGGGTTTTTTCCATTATTTGTCTGAAATTAAATATTTGTTCAGTTTATCTGTCTCTACAGAAGCCAGATTTGTAGTTTCCAATTATATATTATCTGCATAAATGGCCAATTTGTTGCATAGAACATTAGAAAATGCTTTGTATGACTGCAGAGCAAACATGTTATCCTGTACTTATCACATTACAAGATTCCCATTTAGTGCATTAGACTGTCAGTACTGTGTTTGCATTTATTCAGCTTCACTTTTTCTATTTGGGATGCATTCAAACAGGTGGTGTACTATGCTTCAACATTTTTTAAAAAGTTCTGATAGTATTAAGTCTGAACCTATCACCAATAGAAAACAAGTCACCAAAACAATGAAAATTGTTTTCTCAACTTCTAATAATGGTGGCGGAACTAAATATTCATATTTGCTATTATTTTCATCTTCTGTAATTTGATTTTTAGTGTTTAGCTAATTCTCAGAATATCGTCATTGGAGTATGGCATTTTTATTATATCATCCTATCTTTATTTCTACATGCTCTTGGTTCAGAGCTTTTTCATCATATATTGATTTTACAAAAGAAAGTGCAACTCTCATTTGATTCCTTTAAATCTTTAAAAAGATCTTTGTAAAATTCAATTTTTTCATTTAATGTATTCTTTTTTATTGTCGTTTAGCTTCTTTGAACAATACAACAGCATTCAAAGCATATTTCTTTTGCATGTTATTTTGATGGCGTTTTATTTAACCTTGGGTAGCCAGTCTACATTCATAATTAAACCAGTCTTTATGTTTGAATTTTCTTCTTCCCCAAGTACAGTTATCTGTGTTCCCAATAGCATGCTTTGATACTCTCCATTTATTTCTAATATTTCTCATGTTTATAACTTCATCCAATTGTTTTTGTCACTAAGAGTTGATTGGTATTTCTGTTTAATCTCTTGACCTTTAAATTTTTTTGCAGTTTCATCTCTTGCTTTCTTCTTTTTACCATTCAGGCATTAGATAATTTGCTAGTAAATTTAGTCATGACCAAGAAGTGATCTGTATCAAAAACTAGTCCTCCAAAATTTCTAATATCATTGATGTCTGAAGCCTACCACAAATCAAGAATTTGGTCAATTTGATTGTAGGTCTCTCTATTAGGAGTAACCTTGGTGATTTTTTTTTATTCGAAGTGCTTGAAATTGTTATAGCGTTTTTAGCTTCAAAATAAACTATCCTTTGATCACTTTTATCAGTGTTATCATGTCAACTATTCCTTCCATTATTGGCCTGTATTCTTGTTCCTTACCAATTTTTGCATTCATTTCTCTCAATAGGACCTTTTTGTCATATTTGGGGCATGTTCTGATTACTTTGTAACTCATCTTAGAATTTCTCTTTTACATCCTTATCTTCTGTTGGTGCATAAGCAATTAATAAAGCTATAATTATAGAACTGGCCTTTACGATGAATTTCACATTTTCTGGAAAATGTTGCAACAAAGTCTATAACTACATGTTTAATATTCTGGCTCGCAATAATAACTGTTCCAAAAATATGCTTCTATTTATCACAAGTGTAATATACTGAGTTATTCCTTTTATCTGCTATCCCTTCACCAACCTGGCACAGCTTGTCCCTTTTGGACCTTGTGCCATAAAACCCAACCAACCTTTCTCATCACTTGCATGGCTAGAATATCAATGTTCTTTTTATCAATCACATTGCTCCTAATCAATTACTACAATATGATGTTTGAATTTCCATCTACCAATATGTATAGTCATTAGATCTCCAGTTCATTTCCTGTTGGACAACTGGGTGTTTCTTTAGAATTTGTAAAAAGTGATATTTTACTGGAAAGTTTTTAACCCTGTGTTGAATACCCAACCTGGAGGGCCAAGCCTCCAATCTATTAATCCTTTAGAGACAGGAGTAGTACCAAACTATACTCTGGGTGCTTATTATAATTAACTTTTATGAGATGCATAGGATACGTTGGGATGATTCTACTTTGTTAACGCTACAGATATCCATAATCTCTCTCAATATGATCTACTATGTTCTCCTATTCCTGTTTCAGTGTACTCATGTATTTGTGATGAATTACAAAATTAAAGCTCTTCACACATTCATATGATGGCCCATTCTGAATCATAGAAGTAAATATTATACCTTGTGTATTAATGATAAAAATTTCTTGATCTAGCCAACCCTCATTTGTTGCTGACCTAATACAGTGTTCCAGTTTCCTGTTCCTAGTTTATTATTACAGTTTGGTGTTCCATTAACAGATACCTGATCCAAATTCATCACCAATTGTTCTAGAGTCATAAGTCACTGATATCAATAATCTATTGCAGACTATTACTGACTCTGACTTACTGTGCCAGATTCCATTAAAAGTTATATCTCCAAAACTAATCATCACTTGCTAAGGCTGTTGTGTTTACTTTCATTCCTGGTACTTATCCAGTTGACATTTTATGCTTTTGAAGGTAGAGTATTGTAGTGATTAAATGGCTCATATCAACAGGACAGAGGATTAGATAGAAAAATAATTACTACTTAACATGTGCTTCTAAACATTTAAAAAATTAGGAAATTCTTATTAATATGTGTAACAAAAATAAAAAATCAAGAATTTGTTTTAATATTTTAGTTGCTGAAGTCTTTTTGTAAAAAGTAACAAATATCAGAAATATTTAAAGTATTAATTACTTTTTGTTATTTTAACTAAAAAAAATAATTTATCATTGTTTAAAAACTGTTAAAAATAGTTTGAAAAATTATATTATTCTATTATAAATAAGATTTTTAATATTCATTATTTAAACAAATTATATCCAAAAATTTGCATAAATTTTATAATAAATTTATATATAATTTATATATATATATAGCATATTATGTCTCTGTTTGATTTTAAGTATACAAATATTATAATACAAAACATAAATAACTATTAGTTTTATATTTCTAATAGGAGAAATGCATCATTTTCTTCTATTTAGATTAGTACTTAAAATTTTAAAGGATGCAACTTCAAAAGTCTTTGCTTGTTATAAAATATTTTCTTGTGAAATTTCACTTACATTACATTGAATTTATTCTTCCAAATAAAAATATTTATTTTTAAAATTGCTTTATAATGGTTTTTTTTTTGTCTCTAGATTTGAAATGCCATCAACAAGTACCTTTTCTCCTCCTTCTAGTCGCTTGCCTGTTTCAACATGGAATAATACTGCTCCTCTGAAGAATATACCACTTGATTCCAATCTAGCATGGTTGCTATGTGCCTTAGTTATGGCAATGAGTTGGGTCATATATGTAACATATTATAACTCTCGTGTTATTGGCTTCATTATGACAAAAATTTTGAATCATTTCATTAAGCATGGATTTGTAAAAGTGGGTAAGAAATTATGTCTTATGAACCAGATGCATTAATAAACTGCATGAAGTATCTTACATCCATTTTTTATTTACTTCCTGTTCTGTAAAAAGATCTCTTAATTTACAGTTCTTATGTGCTTAGTTTTTCAAATGATCATTTTAAAATAACTATTATGATATTTGTTACCTAATTTGAATTTGGGACTTAAAAATTTGAAAAAAAAAATATTTGTGCAACTCAAAATTAGGTTATATTTCTTTGAATATTGAATTTAAATTAGGAATCCTACTTAATGTTGGAGTACCCAAAAACATGTTAAATTAAAATGACTGAAAATTATTCATTTTTACAAGAATTTAACAAAGTCTTAGTTGTATTGAATCAGTTTCTTTCTTTACTGGTGAAGAATATTGTATGTTCTCATATACAAACTAGATAAAGCTTGAAATTGGCAGAAAAAAATAGAAATTAATAACAAAACTACAAAAGGAACATATCAGTAAAAATTAAATATTTAAATGGATGGCGTTAAATTTCTAATATATTAACAGTAACTGCAATTTATTCTCTTGACTGAAAACTAATCTTTAATAGATATGTGAACGTTTCATGTACAATTGTTGTATGAAAATAGTATAAACAATTGTTTCATTGTGAAGCAGTTCATGAGTTTATAAGAGACTGGAAGTTAGTAATAAAAGTTAAAGAGAAACTACTTTAAGAGTATAAAAAAATTGGTTTCTTTAATAAATTAATAGTGTGTAGGTCACTAATATTACTTTTTACTAATTTTTGTCACTAATTTTACAAATTTTATTTCTGAATTTCCAATGTTGACTTTTATGTTCATGATAATTATTTTTTTAAATGTGTCTCATGTGTTATTTACTAATAGTGTAAAAAATATTATATTGTATATTAATTCTTATTGCAGAAAATGATATATATTTGTTTAGCGAAATAGTTTAAGGAGTTTTTCCTTGTAGGATCTTTATCTGTTTCTGTTTTATCTGGAAAAATAATGTTTCGTGATATCGCTTATATTACTGAGGATTATACTTGTCGAGCACAAGATGGCTGGATAATATTTAGATGGTGGTATCCATATGTGCACAAAGAAATTAGTGAAGGTACTTGTTTTAAACTTTAACGTTTATATAATCATCAAAGGAAATAATAATTTGTGAAATTATTTTATTTTAATGTATATAAACTTAAGTAAAAAATTATTTTAACAAAATGAAAAATATTTCATTTGAAATATTTTAAGTGATGAAACTACTATAACTTTATTTAAGTATCCCTAAAGTAAATTTAGAAGATGCTTCTAAAGTTAGAAATTTACATAAAGTCAACTGTTCTGCACTATTTATTGTTATAGTTTAATCACATCATAACATGTAACTGTCTAATTATATTTACTTTTTGAAATCAATTATTTATGACATATGCTTGCTAAATTTTTAATTGCAATTATAATTTGAGAGTGATTGAAATGTCAGTTATTTTGGAAGTAAATATAAGCAAAACTGTCTTGTGTCACAAAAATTCATTTTTTCCTATAATAAAAGTTTAGTCTTGGAAAACAAAAATATTTAAAGATTGTTTTTCAATATAAGTTAAGAGGATTTCACTGTGAATTTGTTAAAGTTTTATTTCCATACTGTATTAGTTTAGTTTTTTTTTTGTTTTTAATAATTCATGATGTAGAGCTATATGGTATTAAAAGTGGCACTTACAGATTTGTCTTGTTAAAAACTATGTGTTCAAAAAGTGTACTTGTTCTTCATTTCTTATATTAAATCATTTTATCCTTAAGGGATTCAAGTAAAATACATTTTTCTTTACCTGTCAACCTGTAAGAATACACGTATCTTGTTTTCAAGAAAAATAAATTTAGGATTTTTTACCTATAGGAGACAAACTTAAATAGGATTATTTGAGAAGATATATCTAGTGTTCTTTGGCATATAGATAGAAATTTTTATTGTACCTATTCTGTTTGATTATATATGCAAGAGACATGAGTGTAGAAGTAAATGGTGAAATTGTTAAATTGTGATCAAAAGTAAGTATATATGGAGATAGGTTGAACTTCAGAATCTGGTGGTAGTCACTGAGGTATATTCAAAATTCATAATCATTGCTGGTGAGGGTTGTCTCCATAAATGACACTAAAAAGTGAACTGGAAACTTCATCCTTAAAATCCAGACATTAAAAAAACTAATGTTGTTAGTTTTTTTATGAAACAAATAATGAATTTTTTTGATGTCATGGTATAGTATTTTAGCATCAACATATAAGACTAATATGATATTCACTAATATGATTAGTTTTCAAAATACTCATTTTGGAATTATTAATTTTTGGAAACTGCTGTTTATTAAGTGCATTATTTAAAAAAATTGCTTAGCTGTATATTAGTATTAGTTTTCTTCAAATCGTTTAATTAATTGTACATTCTTATGAAAATTTAATATCTTTTTTAAAGAAATATTTGTAATTTAATTTACTGCTTATTTATTTATGATATATTTCATTTAGATTTGTCACATTCTGATGCAAGACTTTCTTTGCTTTTAAATGGATTTGAACTTCATGTGTATAATCGAACTCAACTTTATTCTCGATTGGAGCATTTATTTAGCTTAGAAACCTCACTATCGCCATCTGGTTCAGAGCCTTATTGGCAAGACTCTGGTGGTGATGGGGATGGAGATACTTCAATTCAAAATACACCAGTGGAGGGACATGAAAGTGTTATAACTTCAAAATATGAATGGCGAAATTTGATTCCTGTTATTAAAGCAGAGATTTCTACAGTAAGTGAATGTATATATTAATGTTTGATGATTTATTCAATGTTAGAATTCTGTTGTTATTACCGAGAAAACGTAATTAGTGTACTCGATTATTTTATTTATGTATTCAATTGTTTGTCGTCAAAAGATGTTTTTTAATTATTTAAACTGTATAATATTAAAATATTTTTTCATATTTTATGCACTACTATTATGCAAGTATATTCTATTCTATATATCTATGTAATATATTACTATTCTATTAATTATATTGATACTCTTTTACTTCAATGAAGGTACTGAAGCAGAATAAAATAATTATAAATCTCATTCACATATTAAACATTTGTACAGAAAAACATATATAGTTTTATGTTGAAATATATACATTATATATCAGAAATATAATTTTGTTTATATTTGTATATAAATTTAGATATATGTGTACATATTTATGATTGTATTTACATTGCTGGCTATTAAAATTGTAGGGCTAGGAAAGAATGATTTAACAAATGTCAAAATAATATGAAAGGAAAGAGCTGAAATGGACAAATGAGTAGCATTCCAGTGCATTTGGACAGCATAGGAGGTAAAAACATTTGAAGCATTGCATGGAAAGATGTGCAGTGGATTTTTCTTTTGGTAGGCGCTTTGTAAGGTCAGAATTTCTTCACAATTTCATGTTATGCCTCAAATAAGAAAAAGATATGCTTGTTGGTGCATATTGAAATTTGATAAAGGCAAGACCATTTCTATTGAGATTGTTAATGATCATTTCATGATGTTGCCTCTTACACTGATGGAAATCTAACCATTGTCATGAGAATATGTAATTGATGGTGTGTGATGATGTTTTGATATCACGTGGACTGTCTGATGTCCAAAGGCTGTTGTAAGGTTTTTTTTTTTAGATTTACTACATAAATTGCCTTCCAAAAAGACTTTTCATAGATTATAGGCTATATTTACCTATTTCAAGGGAGGAAGCCTGGAAAACTTACAATCCTCTACAGGCCTGCATTTAGAAATGCAACATCCAACTGTTGCTGTTCAACAGTGTCTGGGTTCTAATCCAGATCTTATACTTTGAAGAATATTATCCTACTTCACTGCACCACTATATCTCCAGTGTGTCGACATTTGTAGTACTATTAACTGCCATTTCAAGAAACATTACTTTGACTTTGCTTTGCAATGTAGCCTGGTGACCGATGATGATTTTGGCGTTCATGACAACAAAACTAGATACCAGCATAGCACAATATTTTCTATTCAAGTGAGTCTGTTTTGTGTGCAGCATCTGGATGGCCTTATATGTATTTAGAAGCGTTGAGAAGAATTGTTGCATTTTGTTGCATTTGATATTGCCATAGTGGTCCTATATCTGTGGGATACTATGGATAGGCATTGGGTATAAGACACACACACATTGCTTATTCAGATTAGCGATAATTTGAATGGTGAATTTCTGGTTTTTCATAAACGAGTGGTTGTATCCAATCTTTTAACAAGATAATGCAAGAGCTCTTGTTGTGCATCACATTCTAATCTTTCTTGATACAGAAGGTATTTGATTGTTATCCTGGACATCATGATCTGCAGACCTCTCATTAATTAGAAGCATCTAGTCATAGGTTGCAGAAAGACCCTATATATGATTTGACTTCAAATCTAACTGGATAAAGTCTACTTTAGCTGACAGTGGGAGCAACAGTTCATTAATTTCTCATCCCTGTAAATCCCCAAACTGCTTGTAAATTTAATCACTTTGTTTTATGTATAATAAATAAGTTTTTTGTATTTGCTTTCCTTCATGATGTATTTTATAATAACTAACAGTTTATATATTAATGCAAAGAATGACTCAAGATGCTCTTGCCCATGTCTTAACTTGCATTGTTTCACAGAAAAGCAAACTGTTCTTTATTCTTGGTGTAATTGCTTACTGTTTGAAAATGCATATATTTGGTTTCTTTTAAAGTAATTTTGTTTTTTTCCCCAACAGGACTTAATTGTATTATCACACTTAAGCTGTATTATGACAGCTGATCCTGCAAAGCTTGTTTGTTTTAAAGTTTGATTGCTTTGCTTCTATACAGTAGTTTTTGGTTGGTGTTCCTAGAAATATGGAAAGTAAAATGCGACATTTTCAGCGTATTTTACTTTTTACTATCAAAATTGTAGAAATGCTGTGCAAGCAAGAAAAAATTATCCATGTTTATTGAGATGTATTCGAAGAACTTAAGTGTCAAAATTGCTTTTCATAACTTTGATCCATAAATTTTCATATTGAAGATGCAGCATTTTTGAAAACCCACTTAAAGTGGGTGAAGACACAACAATAGCATTATTTGATACAAACCAGTGGATAATAATTCTGAAATCTATAACAATGTTAAGTGCAAGAGATCATGGAGCAAAAAAATTGAACTAGCTCAAAACCTAATCTTCAATAAAATTCGAGGCAATCTGTTGGGTGGGATTTCAAAGGAATAATTTTATTTAAGATTTTTCCAGACAATATAGCAACAAATTCTGAAGTGTATTACAAGTAACTGGACAAATTGAAGGATTCAATTAAACAGAAGAGACCAGAGTAGATCAATTGAAAAGGTGCTGTGTTTCTCCAAGTTAATGAAACATGTCATATAAGTTTCTTAACTCGCTCATATCTTCTATAGTTTGGGTAGGATAAACTGCTGGACCCATCATATTTTCCATACTAGAAACCTTCTGATTATTGTTTGTTTTGATCTCTATAAAATTGATTAGATGGTAAGATGTTTATTTTAAAGAAAGAGTTAAAAAATCACCTAGATAAGTTTTTGCCCTGTAAAACCAAATATTTTATGAGTGGAACCATATTACTATCAGAAAGATGATAAAAGGTATTAGGCCAGAGTGGACAGCATATAATTGTATGAAATATTTATTCACTGTAAGAAAATCGTCTCTCCAATTTCATGAAAAAGGAAATTATTTTCTGAAGCCAATATATATGCCATATATAATCTTCATTGCATTACATTAATGTTGTTTATGTAATTGAAGATGTTGAAACATATACTAAAGTCTAACGAAAATTACTGCTTTTTGAATTTAAGTATTTAATAATTTAATTTTTAGGGTCGCTTGGTATTTGGAAATCGCCTGTTGCCTACAACATTGTCAGTAAACTTTGAAGAAGCACATATTTTATATACTACAAAACCAGCTTCTTCAAGATTGGATAATTTTACTCACATAGCAAAATGCAAAGCAGAAAATTTTAAAGTTATTTTAGCACCAAGTCCTAAGTACACAGGTTTGAGTGATGAACCACCAAGGTACATGGGCGAGGGTTTTGTAGTATTTCAATCCAATTTTGTAGACCTCTATTATTATCAAGATGAAGCAGGTATGTGAGATTTTTTAAGCATTTAAATTTCTTTGTAAAGAATTATTTTATTGTTTAATTTAGATATTTTACACATTTTATTATTTTACTTTATATCCTTTATATATTTTAATAATAAAAAAATATTGGTTTTATAAATAGAAAAATAATGGCTTGAAAAATTTAAGATATATTAAAACACATTGAAAATAAAATATGTGTATGGTATGTATATATGTTCTATGCTTTGCATGTGTATTTTTGTCATATAGACTGGCTCATATCATATACTTTATCTCATATACACATATACACAAGTACCTATATATACCCAAAAATATTTATTTGTATGTACATTTATAGTGTTCTGCAAATATAAACAATGGTTTATTTAAAAGAAAATATACACTTATTGTGTTTTACAAAAGTAATGTATTGATTATTGAATTAAATTTTAGAAAAATAATGCAATTTTATTGTTTCTTTGTAATTGTGTGTATGACAGAAACATGCATTTAGAAAGCCATTCAGAAACTTACTTCATTGATGATGTTTGACTTTCAATTTTTCGTTTTTATTAAAGTGGCTGTGCTTATATCTGAATGGTAGTTCAGTATTTTTTGGTTCTGAGACTCGGTTCCAGGATGAATGTTAATAAAGGCTTAATATTAATATTTAAGTGTAGATCTTCTTTGAGATTACCCTTGTGAGCACAAAACAATATATGTACATAGACAGTTGAAAACTCCATTGTAAAGAAGCTTCAAAGTTTTCTCAAATGGCTGAAAAAAAATTGGTGTACCTCTGTTCCCAACAAATTATTTCTTATTTATTAATGATGCTGTACCATTTGTATTAAATTGAGTTGAGCTTTTACAATCTGATATTAAACTCTATTATATAGTTGTTTTCCATCAAATGTTCACCACAAATAGATTACAATTTCTCATACTTTTCTTTTATTAAGAAAAATCAGTATCTTATTTTTCTGATAATATTCTATAATTATAAAGCATATCTCAAATATTAGGGGACTTAAAGATATCATTTTTATTTCAAAGTCTGCATTATATACTATATTTACATCTTCTGACTATAAGTAAATGGATTGATAATATATTTCTGTCTTGATAATGCAAATTATTTTATGCATTCTTTTACAATGTGGGTTTATTTGATTAACTGATATAATTTATTTTTCAATGTAAAATTTTCCTTGTAGAAACTATTCTAATTGCAACTTACTGTATTTGTGGATGTATAATATGTACTCCTTTTGTTATACACATTTTTGGAAAATAAAATTTACTAATCATTATAATGAATTAGGTTACAAATTTTTTTATTTCTGATGGCAAGGTACATGACAATATAAAAACAACAAGGAGACTGAAAAGAAAAAGGAGATATTATCACCCCTTGTACAGACTGGTGGCCCAATAGTGCTGCATTTCTGAGATGCCTCGAATTTTTTTTCACTATCCTAAATAGTCTCTGTCCATGATCCCATTGTTGCTAACTATGAAGGTTGGACTCAGCAATACTCTGATATGAAATAAGTAAGTTACCAAGTAGTCGTGATTCAGCTGAAAACTCGCAAGAGCTGTGTGATGGTGCCAATTAAGAATACTCTGGATAATCCTCATCCAGCTCATCTACTCATTAAATCCTGATGAACGTTGAGTGTTGAAGTGCCTTCAAGTCAGATAATATTGCAACCCCCAAAAAAGCCAAACCTCTAATAAAATGTTGCTACAAAGTTATTTTAATAACTACTATCTCAATATCAAAAAGAGTTCCAGAATGTCAGATAGAAATATAAAATGAGAAGAGCTCAAAAATAGTCCTGCATTTATGTTCACTAATTCATCTGAGCTAAATCTATTGGTATAAACTAGTAACCTATTGGATTTTAAATATTAAAATACAGTATAAATTTCCAGTTGGAAATTTATACTGTACTTTAATTAAATAATTTTTCCTATTCATTTTTCAATCCTATTTTCAAACGAAAAAGTGTTTCTGATATGTAGGCAAATGTGATATTTTGCTTATCATATATATAGGTGAATTGTTCAATAATAGTCCTATATATTTTGATTTCAATGTATTTAAAATAAAATTTTAGAAGTCATTTGCAGGAATAACTTATTTATATGAAATTAATAATTTGAGCTACAACACATAAAATGGGTCTGTCAAATTAAGATAAATCTTTTGATTTATAAAACAAAACAATTTGAACTTTACTTAATAACTTGGAATATATTTGCATTCATATAATTTTCTGAAGAGTTCCTTAAATGAGGACAATAAAAATGCAGATCATATACTATAGTTTAGTTTAATAAAAGGTATGAAGTAAGCTTTCTTAAAATGTTTAATGTTGCTTCAGATGTAAGTGTAGGAACATTTTTTAATTTTTGTAGTGCTGATATTTTTATAGTTATTTATAATTATTAGATTTATAATTTTTTGTGTAATGCAGATAGCATAAAATTATGTGACCATACCTGTATGCATTAACTTTGATTATAAAAAAACAATTTTCATCTATACTTTCTTGATATAAGTGAATTTGAGGGCATGATGGTCTGATTTCTTAGGAAGTCAATTTCATTACAAGAAGATAGTTATTTGAATCCTGACTTAGTTGTTGAACTGAAAATTCATCATGTTCATTAAAGATGTCTAGGATATGTTAAGCAAACTGTAGTTTCAATGTTCTGTAATTGAAATGACACTTCTGCGAGTGACAGGTCAAGTATTGAGGTATCTTCTGCTTGGTCACTGCTTCTAAATTACAAAGTTTTCCACACAACGGCTTCCACCTAACTGGTAGAGCCCAACTCTAGACTAGGTAAAAGAAAATATGCAGGTGTACACATGAGTGATATCCAAATCCAATCATACTTTTCAGGTAAAATGATTTGATGTAATTTAATATATTTTTAAGTGTTTCTGAGAAGAAAATCATACAGAAATAAAGTTTTTTTATTAAATTTTATATCAAATGGAAAGTGTCATTTTCTGCTGTGCACTTATATTAAATGGTATGAATTCATTTTTCACCTTTTAAAAAATAGTCTCTCTTTAGAAAAAGAGAGCTGAATGGGCAGCAAAATATTTATTCTGATGAAAAGGGAGAAATAATGTACATAAATGAGAACATGTTAATCATTTTTGATCTTTCTAACCCCAAGTTTTTATAAAATAAGCTTGAAAATGGAGAGCAGCATAGGTTTTGAAATATATTTAATAAAGTATTTCTCCCCACCATTTCCTCTATCTCACACGCACATTTTAATTGTATGAAATGAAAGGGGAGGGAATTACCTAAGGAATTTCTTTTATAAATAAAAAATGTAACTGACATTTTGAAAAGGTGAAAACTTTATTTTGGAATTATACCATTTTTTAAAATAATGTGCAGTAAATGAAAAAATTTCTATCAAGAATTTTAAATCTAATAATTATACACTGTTTACCAACAAGTTATTAGTTAAGATTCTATAGAAAAAAAATATTTACTCATTCTCAATAGTTTATGGAATCTTCTCAAGTGGCAATTTCATTGGCCACCTACTGGAACATGTCATCGTTACTTCTTGTACAATGGTGATCAGTGATTTCTTCAATTTGACATTGCTGAAACTGTACTAAATCAACAATATCTACTTATCTATATGTATCTATCAATTTATGTACCAGTCTCTCTATGTGTAGAAAGAGATATCTTTCATTTCAATCTGCTTTAATTTAGTTTCATTCTTCTGTTATGATTATTTAAGAGTCCATTGTGATTAATAGAGCATTATTTAAAGGTAAAATATTCTTTTAAAATTATACTATTGAAACACAATCTATTCATTTCATTTTAATTCTGAAAATTTTGTTTTGTTAGAAGTATTACTTCCAACACTACCCCTCAGGGGGTTTACTTTCTTTTAAGTAAACACGGGTGTCACAATCCCGAGGTACCCCAGTGATCTGTCCTCCTCTTTCTTTTCTTCCTCTTCTGCTTTTTCTTCCTTTTCTCCCTCATTGTGATTGCCTCTGATGAGGTTGAGGGCTCCCCTTGAGTAGCTTTCGCTGCTCTGTTGCTATTAGCTACTCTTGGGGACTAAATCACCCACATGTTTGCCGTGCTAGGAGACCCGTGTCCCTGGAAAGGAGGGTCCTGGTAATTGAGGCCCCTAGAGACCAACACATTACTTTGGCCTCTGCTTCAGATAAACTGGAGGTTTGTTGTGGTCCTCAGCACATCAATCGGCTTTATGGATCAAGCGATCGGTACATCCACTGGGTGACTCGTTAAGGGTGGAGACCACTTCAGGGATGTACTGTGAGTGTATAGGGATTGACTAGCACTGATGCAGTTGACTTGCATCCCCTTGTAGCACTCCGTGGAGGGTGATGCCGTCTGCTCCCCGAATTTTATTTGATCCTCTATGGATAAAATAACTTTTTCCTCACTCCCACAGAAGCAACAAATGATAAATTGCAAAGCAAAATTTTATATTGTCAAAAAAATTGGTGAATCTTTTGAGTCTGTTTTACCTTTTCCCATTGAAAAGGGTATTACTTCGAATGAAGGTGAAGTCAAATCAATCAAAAAGCTAAAATATGGTGCTCTGTTAATAGAAACTGCATCCGAACAGCAGTCTATCATGATGCAAAGCTTGAAGACAATAGCTGACACAGCTGTTAGCGTCGAACATCATGGAAATTTAAATTTTTCATGAGGTGTGATATCTGCAGAGGACTTATATCATACGCCAACAGATGAAACATTAGAAAACCTCCAAATCCAAAATGTCTGTGCTGTCAAGCGAACCACAATTATGAGAGATGGCATTGTCCTGAATACAAAGCATCTCATTTTGACTTTCGCAACACCACACTTGCCACAACATATTAAAGTTGCATATATGAGGTGTTCTGTTTGGCCTTTCATCCAAAGTCCCCTAAGATGTTTCCAGTGTCAACGTTTCGGGCATCCTAAAATGGCTTGCCGAGGTAAACTTACTTGCGCCCGTTGTTCTGACGTTGACCATGACAGCGTTACCTGCGTAGCCAAAGAAGTGTGTATAAATTGCAAAGGGGATCACGCTTCTTACTCTCAAACTTGTCCAGTTTGGCAAATGGAAAAAGAAATCACGACACTTAGAATCAAAAATAATATATCATATCCAGAGGCTCGACGCTTAGTAACTTCGTGGACTCCAGTAGCTGGTGTAAGCTATGCAGCCGCAGTTAAAAAAGTCTCTCGGTCATGCAGTACTCAGACGGAAGAAAGTTCATGCTCTTCAGTCTGTTTGCTGCTCTTCAGTCTCCCACAGGCTACGAAAATAAGCAGGTCTGAATCCGGTTACACAAAAATATCTACCAAATCAAAATCTTTAAAAGCCAGGAAATTAAAACTTGCCAAGGAAGACCATCGATTGTCTTCCATAACTTCAGAGAAACCCGATTCTGCAAAGACCATTAAATTACATCCCTCAGATGATGAACTTAATTCTGAAGATTCATCCGAGATGACGCTGAGTAACAGCGATAACAGTTAGTCCATATTCCATTAATGACTTCCTTTGTTTCATGGAATTGTCGTAGTTTCCGGCCTCGAGTTGATGATGTCAAATCCATCATCTACTCTAATCCTGTATGTGTGGCTCTCCAGGAAACATTCCCGAAGCCCACTATTGGCTCTAAACTACGAGGATTTCAATGCTACAGAAATGATTATGATGGTAGTGCCACTGCAAGCGGTGGTGTTTGTATTTTCACTTCCAACAGATTCCCTAACACAGCACATCAACTGCGCACTACACTGCAGGCTGTATCTGTCAAAATTTGTACTACATGTCTAATCACTGTCTGTATTAGACATGTAGTATAAATTGTCTGTAGCCTTTATTTACCTCCAATCACTGTCTGTAGCCTTTATTTACCACCAAATGACATCATTCAAGCTGAAGAACTAAATGAATTAGTTGATCAACTCACAGCTCCATTTTTTTTGCTTGGTGACTTTAACGGTCATAGTCCTTACACACTATTCACCCTCCGCACTATTCACCACTCTGCTTTAAGAATGTGCTCTGGTGCATTTCATACTTCACCCGTCCAGAGTCTATATGCAATCTGCCAACAATTACCATTAGACCTGCGGTGGATGCAGCTGTCTCTTAATTATTATTCAAAAATTATGTTCTCACCTCATCATCCTTTACTTTCAACGATTCCAAATGCCGCTCTTAAGAGATTGTATAATGCTAGAACATCCAGCATTCAACCTTTTCTCATGCGTATTAATTCCTATCTTTTGCTGTCTGACCTATGTGATGTCCGGATTGAGTCGACAGACTTTTTCGTACATCCTCCTTGGTATAACCCAAACATTACAGTACTCAATGCCTTTGAAGACTATAAAAATTCTGACACAACACCAGCTATTTTTCAACAGCTTTATACATCTCATCGCTGTCAGTATGCTATGTACACTCCCGTCTACACAGATGGATCCAAGACTGCAGGATATGTCGGCTGTGGAGTTTATGTTAACAATACCTCCTTCAGTTACAGCCTTCACAAATCCTGCTCCATTTTCACTGCTGAAGCCATGGCTATCTACCGTGCACTTCTGTACGTGAGTACCAAAAATGTACATAAATATTGCATCTATACTGAGAGTAAGAGTGTTTTAGAAGCTTTGAAAAATTGTATCTATAATTGCCATCCAATTGTGTCCAAAATTTTCAAATTGCTTGATTCAATCTCTCGAAATGGATTCGAGATACTGTTTTACCAAGCCACATAGGAATAGATGGTAATGAGAAAGCAGATGCGGTTGCAAGGTCTGAATCCACTTCTTTTCTGCCTTCAGTTCCATCAATAGATGTGAGAAAAGGATTAAAACATTTTATAAATTCTCTTTGGGAGGAATCTTGGAACATGCAAGTCTGCAACAAACTTCATTCCATATTTTCATTTATCATCCCATTACATGTTTTATCTGTACGAAGCGCAGATGTCAGACTGGCTTGACTTCGTATTGGTCACACGCGTTTCACCCACAAACATCTATTCTTCAGTGATTTAAATTCTTGGTGTGAAACGTGTGATGAACCATACACAGTACATCATATTTTAATTGTTTGTCCAGATTTTAACCGTTTTCGCATCATATTTTTTAACAGTGATATTTTAACATTACAAGACTTGCTAGGGGAGCCGCCCCATCGCGGTCTGTTTGTGTTTTTAAAAGCTATTAATTTTATTTATTTTGTCTTGATTTGGAGATATTTTAATCATAGGTTTTAATTTTTGTTCATTTTATTGGCTTTTAGAGATATTTTCATCACAAATGTTTTAATTACTGTAAATATGCATGTCATTTTAATAAAACATTTTATTTTAAAAGTTTATATTAAGTTTTTAATGGACTAAACAAAAGAGATTAATTTCAAACTGATGTCTGGCGCAACTTGTCCTTATTTGGACCTTGCACCATTAAAATCAATCAATCAACCAACCAACCAACCTACTTCCAACACTTACAAATTTTACTTAATAGACATAGTTAAATAGGAATTGAATTTTATTTTGATGTTGAGCTGTTATGAAAGAAATTAAAATTTATATATGTTTTGAATTTGTGAGTTTCGTTTTTCAGCAAAATTTATATATTAATGTAATATTCAGAATGTTTTATTACATTTCTTCCAGCTAGAATTATTATTACACAGAAAAAACAATGTATATTTTACTACTGATTTATGCATTTTTCATGGATTTCAATTTTGGAAAAAGCTAAAAATCTTAAAGAAATCTGTTAAATTTTATGGAAACAATAAATTAATTAATTCAGAAACAATGTAAGTTCTTATACTCTTATCAGTAATTAATTATAAAATATGTTAATCACGCGTATTGGTTGCCTAAATCTAGAGCATAATTTTACAATCCCGTCTAAAGGAAATTTAGAAAATATTTTTTAAGTAAATACATTAAGAAAGTATGTTATGTAATGGAAATTGTTGTGAACAAGTGTTTTTAAAGTTAATTCAAATATTTGATAATAATTTATTGAATTAATTAAGAAAAATATTCACCATTTTTCCTGTACTTCTAAATACTTAAGAAAAAAATTCTTAAATGTGAAAAATTATCTTTGACTTTTTAAATAAATATAAAATAAATTTTTCTGCATTTTTTTAAATTGTATTTGTAAATGCTATGTTTTTATTTATTTAAAATTTTTATAGTATTAATGTGTTAATGCTTGTTACTTTTTTCTTATCATTTTATAAGTTAATTTATTTAAGAAAATGAATACTCATGTTCTTTATCTGGAATAAAAATTATTTTTTGTTTATTATAGCTTTTATTTATTAGTAACTAAATGTAAAAGAATTGTTTTAGTTGTAAATATATGTTGTGGATTGATATATAGAATTGGAAAAAATCTTAAGCATCTTAAGTTAAATGAAATTTAATTCAATTATAAAATGTTTTTAATATCAGTGGCAAAAATTATCAGGAAAGTGTATTGCAATATTAAAAAGTAAGAAATGTTTCATGTATAACTCCTTGACTTGATAATAAATAAATCAAGTTAAATGCTCTTATTTTCTATTGTCTAATTCATTTGAAATTAACTTATCATGAATTAATTATTCAGAATCACTCTTTTGAAGAAAATGTCACAATTCATAAAAGAATTTTAAAGCTTTAGCTATAAGGTTTTGAAATAATATTAAAAATTTTCATCCTATTAAAGATGCGCTCATTTTATTTTACTGTACTGTCAGACAGACAAATTATTTTCACTCATGGAAAGTAAATTATTTGATTTTGCTGTGAACACATGCTCACACACCAATTTTATAACGAGAAATTTAAAAAACCAATCGATTGTATCTAAGCATGAGATTAATTTCACATCTGAAACAAGAGTTGTCAGCAATATATTATTTAGGAAAAGTCCATTAAGTTCTTGTAATGATCGCAGGCAAAAAATACAGCATACAATAAGAAAAATTCAAAACTGTGCAATAAAATTTCTGTATTATTTTGTTGCCTGTACATTGAACTTTTTATTCTATATTACTTCAAATTTTTATGCTTATAGTATACATAGAATCATTGGATGAGATAAAATGTTCCATTCCCTGGAACACTTGCGCCGCAATGGTCCTTTTACTTCACGCCATCGGAGCATGGTTAAACTTGACCGCAATAACAAGGGAAGCAGCTGTGTTTATATTTACTGTTTTTTCTCCTTTTCAGCGGAGAATTATCTAATGCTTAGGAATTTACAGGGAAAGATTTCTTGTATGTATGTATAAGGATTTCTTCCAAAAATATTGTTGAAAATGGGAAATATTTCTACAATATTTTTGGCCTCTTGAATTGGGAAACTTCAGTGGGGTCTAGAATTATATCAGTTATTTTGAGTCATCTGTAGCTAGAAGTTGCATGATTTTTATGGTTTAGATTTTCCTTTTCGCTGCCATTTATTTTATATTGTTGTATAGATATTTTTTTAAATTTATATTTAGTTTATATTCTTTTATGAAAATATAATTTTAATTTCTTGATAACTTTTTTTAATTTGTTAATAGCAAATAAATGGCATGGAGAAGTCTTATTCTTACTGAAGCAATAAAAATGTTTCTGGTAGTGAATCAGAGCATATGGATAGTGATACAGAAGAATATGTTTCTGTATCACTTGGTCAATCTTAATCTGTTAGTGATGATGTATCGTATCCAAGTGTAGAGGATGGATATTTTATATGATGACATAAGCTGTATTAATGTGGAACATATTCTTGTGAAAGGTAACCAGAGAAGATGCGCATTCTGTAGTACAAAAGAGAAGAAGCTAAAAAAAAAGTTTTCATGCAAAACATGCAACATTGGTTTGTCCTTTTTACAAAGAAGTGAGACACGTGTAAAAAATATCATGCAAAAAAGATGAATTTGTAAATATATATATTTTGTATATCCGAACTAAATATAATCAGAATTTATAAAACTCATGTATAGCATTAAAATCATTTTTTCCTTTTTTTTTGCTTTTTTTTCATGGGGTGTAGAGTAGCTGGCCTTCTTATGATGCTCTCTGGGTTAGCTAAATCTATGCAGGTATAATGCATTGTTTTTTCATTCATATGTAAAAGCATTTACATGTAAGCGTGCTTCACTGAAATACTCGCTTAGCTGCACTTTTCAGGACCCTTGCAATGCAGTGTTCCATGTGATGGAACACCCACAAAATCGAGATAATAAGTGCAATCTTTACCAAATTTTTACTGTATACTATTTAAGGCCTAAACAGATGGCCTACAATTTTTTTTGCTTATATTCCAACTTTAAAGGGCAGTGTGTCGGAAAGGGTTAATGCAAATAAAATTCAAATTTAAAATATTTTTTTGCTATGTCAATTATGAAATTATTTAAACATTTCAAAGTTGAGAAAACAAATTTTTCTTTTTTAAATAATGCACTATATTTTTATACTATACATTTAAAAATAAATTCTGTTTTGACATATTCTCTTATTTAGAAAACTGTGGTATATATATTTAAACTATGTGATATAACTCCAACAAGAGATTAAATATTTAATGATGATTATTATACATTGTGTCTTATAAATTTATAAATATTTTCTTTTCTAGGATTAGTTACTGCAGAGCCTGAAATGGTTGAACTAGCTGATGGTGATATAATTCAGCGGTCAACTGCTCCATTGTGGGGTTTAGATATTAAATGTGGGAAAGGAACTGATTTTAGTTATGGGCCTTGGGCAGATCGCCAACGAGAGCATTTGTATAAGTTTTTCTTTCCACAAGTAAGCCCCACATAATTTAATAGTACAGATGTTATAAGATTTGAATTATACTTTACTCCTATCGCCAAGATGGCATTACTGCTTTGGCTGGCCATTCAATGATTCAGGGATTCAAATATTACAGTACACTTCGATGTTTGTTGTGGTTCAGAATTCTTTTTAAATTATTGGTGGCAGTCTGATTAGCTTTCATGTGTAAAAAATTACCTTTGAGTGCCATTCCAAAAAAATTCTATCTTTTACTCCTATTAACTTAATGAATATTATCCATTTTAATCATGTTTGGTGTCCTGTAAAGTTTTCTTTTTTTGCATTGAAGTTTTAAATTATCTTATGAAGTGTTTTAGTTGATTAATTTATTAGTTATATTTAATTTTTAGTTATAATAATTTAATTATAGAAAGTGTATTTCCAATTTATTAGTTATAATAATTTAATATTTACTTAGGATTATTGAAATTCTAATAAAAACCTTTCTAATTTTGATGGTGATGATTGAAAATATAGCAACTGACAAAAATGGAAATAGTTAAATATTTCTTATCTCATTATTTTAGTTGTATTTCTATTCCTATTTCTTTCTTAGATATTTATATTTTTATCCCTCTATAAATTAAATTAATATTATTAAATCTCTTAACTGTGTCTGTATTTATGTGTTAAAATCAAAAAACTTTTTTTTCATATTATGAATGTGTTTACAATATACCAGAGTTTTGATTCCATGCCTTAGTTCATACAGTAATTAATATTTGAATATTCACCTAATTATAGTATGTAGAGTACAATTTTAACCTATTTAGCTGAATTTTACATCTGCACAGATAGTTATTATGTCTTGATACATTGTTGTTAATATCACAATAGTTAAAAGCATTTGTAAATCATTTTTACTTCAGCTACAATTTGCCCATTAAATTATAAATACTAAGCAATCACTTTGACAGAGGTTCATACACTAAACAAGTAACACACACCTTATGTTCAATTGTAGATGGAATCGGACATAGGAATTTACGTTTTGAAAAGCTTCATTCTACCTTTAATCCATGGTGAAATGACGTTATTTTAAAGTTGTTTATTTTAATATATTTAATATAGTACTAGTGACACATGCCAATAAATGTAGACTCTGCATAACATCGTTATAAGGTAGATACACAGATCCTTTATGTTAATTTCAAGATTATATTTTTTAAGGATTAAGACATGTATGAAGAATAATTTCATCAAATTATGTGTTTATTTATTTTGATTTGTAATACAATGTTCAAATATATTAAATTTACTATTTTTCCTTAAGGATTATCAACCCTTAGAAGTAACAAAGGAAAGTGCTGTAGGTGAAAGAAGATTTTGTGAAAGCTTCGATATTAGACTGAATACTTTGGCTGAAGCTACAATTGACATTTTATTTTCTAAAGAAAAAGTAAGTCACACAATATACAATGATTCACTTCAAACTTTAAATGAATTTAAACTTTAGTTTAAACTCATTTAAAGTTGAAAGTGAATCATTGTATATTAAGACATAAGAAGTCAGGTTGGAACTTTTTAGTTCTTTAAAGTAACTCATTTCTTTTTGTTCTTAAATTATTTTATAGTGGAATACTCCTTTAAATATTTCAATTTTGTTTAGGAAACAAATGCTGTTCATATGAATGTGGGTCAAGGATCTTATTTAGAAATAACTATTCCTATGCGAGTTAATGAAAATGGCTATTCCAGTAAAATTAATGGTCAACTATTGCATCTAGAAGCTTCGACTAGTTTACAGTACAGGTCACTAGTTGACAGTGAAACTCTTGAAGTATGAAAGTTTATTTTCTTGTTTTTAAAGTATTGATTGCATACTTCAATTTATTTTCAGTTTAATTTCTCTTTTATATATTGTTTTTAATACTTTAAAAAGTTTCTTGCAATAATTATATTTTAATTTTGTTAATAATACCTATAGTTGTATTTTTTATTTGTTTATATTAATTGTTTATGTGTAAAAATTATATAATATACATTTGTTAGAAATCAGTTCTACTTATTGATGTTCACATGCATATACTCTGGTATGTATTTATATTGGAAATATATTATTGATATTAACATGTAATTGTAAATAGTTATATTAATTGCAATTTGTAACAGTATTCAAAACATATCACAAAATTGTAAGTATAATGGTTTCTTGGTAAGATAGTTAATATAATCTCTGTTACACTTTAAAAATATTGCTGGTAATTTTTGTAATATGTAATCTGAAAATTATTAATTTGATTCTTTATTTGTGTAAGAATTTGTGAAATCATTTACGAAGTCTTATTAAAACATATTTATACTTTGTTATAATTAGTTGCTATTTGTAAGTGTAAAATTATTTACATTTGATTTTTTAATCATTACTTAATTAAGAAATAATAAAGATAGCAGCACTCTCATTAATGAGAAAGAGTGTTGATCACATTTGGATTATTTAAATTCTTTGATATTGATTTTGAGAAAGGAAACACACCATTTTGAATAATATATATTATAGAAATGATGGTAAAATGTCCATTAAAAATAAACTATTGTTTTTTGTAAACTGACTATTTTATTTAGCTTCATTTTACAAATATTTATTTAGCAATAACGTTTTCATATTCTAACCAAAATAATCATTAGTTATTTATGAATCTGCTTTTGGACTTATTTTGGCATTATATTTCAAATCTAAAATTCTGCACTTTAAAATTTGAACGTTCTGTTAAAAGTCGTTTTTCTCTAAAAATATTTATCATGAAATGTAGGATGTAGGTTTTCATATTTGTCAGTAAATATTTTGTTTTTATTATATTAATCAAACTTTTCTTTATTGAAAGTTTAAATAATCTTACTTATCCTCAAATTTCTTTTCTGAGAAATATATGGTGCATTTTCTGAGTAGATTAGATAGTTAAATTTTTTATAAAACTTGGTAAAATCCGTTACAGCGTATTGTGTATAAAACAATGCAAGTTAATAACTGACTAGCTCTTTGGTTTTAAATGTAAGAATTAGGTTCTATTTCCACCTCAAGCAATGGTGTTTTTGATGCTTTAGAATTCACTTAACATTTTAGTCTTCAATCAAATTAGCTTTTATGTGTAAAAAGTTACTGTTGAATAATAAACTGAATCAATGAATACAAGAAGAAAATTGATAATATTCACTGCATCATTGTTGAGAACTTTGAAAAAGGAAATACTGAATTAAAATATAAATGTTACAGTTAACAGAATAATATATGTTGTATATCTTCGCTTTAAAAAATTAACCAGGAAAAATTAGTGTGGTCTAGGTGGCCTTTCACAGTAGTTAAATAAATTTCCTATGTTTTTATTTTATAAAACCATTACTATATTTGGGATCTTTGTAAGGACACTTATTTCAGAGAAAAGGGTTTTAATTTTTTTTTTCACATTTTCTGCTCTATTTTATTAAATTTATATAAGTACTATCTTTCATTATAAATGATTTTAAAATCTTAAATTTATACTATTAGTGAAAATTTTTGAATCACCTAAGAATTTATTCTATTGAATGCAACTAGTGGAATATATTTATTATCAGTTAGTAATGATCATAAATTATATGTGTGTACCAGTTAACAATTTAGAAGAATTACTCATTTATATACATTTAATAAATGTTTATCTGAACTTACAGATTTTTTGAAAAATCAGCTATTGAATTTGAATGTGAAATGACTACTTGAATGCCATTTATTGAACAATGACATGTATACTTGAAACATTTAATACTTTTTGTAACTGCAATTTATAATCTTATTACATTGCATTTTTTTAAAATCAGTGATTTTAAGGTTTTCTTGTATTGTATTAAGTCTTATTTTTTCAGTTTGATATTTGGATTAAATATCCTAAGATATGGAATGATCACCAAATGTGGAATTGTAGCCTGACAGGATGTAAAGCTACTGTTCATTTGATATATGCTCATAAACATTTTTTTCATGGTAAGTAAAAGCAATGTTTTATTATTTATTATTTTAAATTAAATTTTAATTAAAAATATTAAAATCAATTTTGTTTAAGCCTAAAGTATTCAGGAGGAGTTTGATGTATTTTCCTTGTCTTTTTGTTGTGATAAAAAACTTATTAAACGGAATGTAAGTTGATAAAATGCAAATCTCTTTATAAGAAAAATATTCTGTTTTCTAAAAGTTATCAAACCACTACATTGTCAATATTATCTGTAATATCTTTAATTTAACTTTCTGAAAAATATTTCATGTGAGATTTAAAGGTCTCCATTCTGAAAATTTAATGGTTTCAACAAAAGTAACTTAAATACATTTTTGATGGAATTAAGTGTCTTTATACTCAACTTTGTGAAAGAAAGAATAATTGACCCCAGAGGTATGTTGTAAGTGTTTTTTGAGCTATTGCTGAAACCATCATTTATGGGACTCTACATTTTACTTAAATAGGAAATAGGGAAATATTTTAAAGTATCTATGTCAAAAGAATAATTTTCAAAGTTTTTAAAAAATAGTTCACTGAAAACGATTCTGTATAATCTGCTCTCCTCTTTTCATTTTTTCTTTAAACTGGTGCTTATTGGCCACAAATGTATTATGACACAAAAGTTTAGATTTGGATTTTGCCTTTAATTCTATTGACCTTTACAAACAAAGAATTTTATTTTCAGTAATGAACAATAAAATTCGTCAGTGTTTATGCGCATATGTTAAAATTTGCTTATCATGCCATTTTCAACGATTTTAATCTATGAATTAACATTAGTATTTTTAGAACTCATTTGTTTATTTAAAAAAATGTGTTTTTTTAAAATGCCAATCATTACAAAATTCTTAGATGATTGGTTGGAATTGCTAGAAGGAAATAATAATCTCATTGAGGCATGATATCGAAGTGTCGACAGTTTTTGTGCGGAATTCTTTGTGAGACAATGGCGACAAACGCATAAATTTAAGATAAACAAAAGCGTAATATGAAAGGAAAAATATAAACCACAATGTGCTATTAGAAAATAATTAATTTCTTTCCATTAATGCGAATTGGATTGAATTAAAGCATTCCATTAAGAATGCTTTAACATTAATGCGAATTTGTATTTTTTAAATTTTATTTGATTACATTATCAAAAGTATATATTTTGGATTATTCACCACAAAAATGGCTGCAGGATTATACAGCGTTTTTTATTTTCTCGAAAAAGGTGACCTTGTGTATTATATGCCGCTGCGGATTGTATACAGGAAAATATGGTATATTATATTTTATTCTGTAGCTTTGTAAACGTTTTTTGTTACTTTAAGTTAGCAATTGGTAGAATTCTTATCAGGGAAAAATTTCTTTAATTTTATTATGTTTTCATCTACAGCCCTTATGGAAGATTGGGCTAGTAAATCAAGACCAGATATTTTGCACTTTGTTCCTTATACTTGGCATTTTGGATTGATTCTTAAAGAATTTGAACTCATAACTACAGTGAATGAATACAATTGGATTGATTGCTCTTCACAACATCAAGAAAACAGTAAGCTTCTTTATTAAATGAAGTTCATTATTTTGTATTGTTGAAGTTCATTTTTATACTACAAATTTTTTTAATACTAGTATTAGGTTTTACAAATTAAAACTGCATTTTATCTAAGTTTTAGAAATATTAATCGAAATCTTTTATTTATTATTTTTATAATTGAATGAATTTTGGTAAAAATTTAGAAAAATTACATGAGGAATTTTTTCTTCAAATATTGAAAATAGTTAAAAAATTATATAAATAAATTAACTTCACAAATAAACTCTTCTGAAATCTTGTCATATATTATGACAAATTGTAATTGCTTTATTGTCACAAATAAAATATTGTTTTTTGGTTTCTGTATTATCTGTTAATATTGTTAACAGATTAAACTGTATAATTAACCAAAACATTTTTAATTTTTCTTATTACATTAGATTATTTTGAAAATTTTTTTTCCCGCATTTTTTGTCATGATATAAAGAAATGGGTCCAAATGAAAATTTGCCTTCTTCTGTTAGATTAGTTATAGATTAAAATGTTTGATATATATTACTGTTTTTGGTTTGTTCAAATATGTACTTTTGGTTTTGATGTAATTCTTTTTAAATATGCTCATTATTTTAAATGAATCTTATTTTACAGACTATTTAGCAGTCTCAGGAGATCAGTTTGAGCTTTCGTTTGATTTACCGTTTATGGAATATCTCCCTCCAACTGTTTCCTTAAAATTTTGGATTCAGGTACATTATTGCAAGATATATTTTCTAAAAATAAAAATAAATATAACTCTGGATAAATTTTTTGCAATTTCTTTCAAGCTTTATTCTATTGATACATTGTTCATGTAGTCATCCTCTTGGTGACTCCACTGATAGGATCTTTTATTTAAAATTTGGAATAACTATATGAAACATTTATATTTAAATACATAGTTTATGTAATTATTGTTTTCCCTTTATTATCAATAATCGAATCATTTTATATTTAGTTATCTCTATTAAACTTTGAAATGTTTTTATTACTTTCATCCTTGAATATTTGGTTTCTCCTGTTTAGAAATTGTGTTGGATAGTAAAATCTTCATATTAATTATTTTTCATGAGAGTTTTCATATTAATTAATTCATAGAAAATGAAGAATGTTAGATAAAGGAAAAATTGAAAAGGTTAAAAGATAAAAATGAAGAAAATGCTTGGGATATCTGGAAATCTTAAGAGTGAACACATACATTTTTCCAAAGAAAACAGCTTAATTTACAGTTTTCCTCTTTTCTAGTGCATATGGTAATTATTTTTAAACACTTGAAAAACATTTTTTGGGAAAGTTTTAAAACTAATGTTTTTGAAAACTCTTTCTCACTTGTAAAAGCAAAGTTTGAAATCCTTTATGAATATTTTAGAGAAAGAAAGAAATTGTCGCTTATGGAAAAAATATTTATTGATTAAATTTTCTTGAATTTTTAAGTTGAAGAAAATAAAAATCGAGACAATGAATGATAATCAAGAAGTTTTACAATAAATAAGAAATATAAAATCTTCAAAGGCAGCAGTTGCAAGTGAGCTGTACAAATTTGTATAGTATATTAGTAAATTCTTGCTCTCCCCCTCAGATAGCAGCATTGATGATTAAAATGATATATAAATGTCATTGTATCAAAATGTCTGAACAATTCTCACCTTAATTACATGTGTGGCATTACAAAATTTTTCCATATCATGGAATGTTTGTAACCAATATACTTTGAAAATTGCTATTGAAATTGCCAAGTTAAATTTGATATCTGGAAAAAAGTATTCATAACAATTTATAATATGATCTAATTTTTGAAAATTGTTTGAAGACATTTTTGGATGTCACAAAATATGCAAGGTTTTTTACCTTGTATTGTCAGACAAAATTTTGTGTTTAAATAATGGATAATTTCTAAATGCAGGTAAAGGAATAAAAAATAGTTAATTATTCGCAAATACTTATTTTATTGTGGCATTTGATAAGTTTTTGAAGCTTTGATGATTGAAAAATTAGAAATCCTTAACTTTATTTTTGAAACAAATATAACAGAGTGGATAGGAGTTTACATATGCGGCATGATGTATGTTTTATGCAGTTGTAGTGCAGTATGAGTACATATATTTTGTGATAGAAATAGAAACTATTGGAATAAAAGTGGAAAGCTGCTTTCATTTCAAACAACTGTAATTGTTAGTTGTTATTAAAGGTAAATTTTTTTTGGAGTGATAAAGAAAAGACTGATCACTGTATGTTTATTTTATCTCTGTATGCAGTGAGGATTTTCACATTTTTACCTTTTAAAAATAGCTTGTAAGTGATACTTTCAGTGTACTCTTGCATTTTAAATTAATTCCTTTTCATATATTTAGTATTTTTGAGTTTTATTCCAAATTTAGGATCAAAATTATAATTGTTTAGTTATGTTTCTTTCAAATTTTAACTTTGCATTTTTCAAATAACAATTTTTAAAACTTTTATTTGAAGTTGTGAAAATTTATTGAAATATTCTGTTGTGGTGATATATCTCCAGGAAAGTTAATTTTCATTTCAGAAACATATTTGTAAAATGAAATTTGTCCTTTAATTTATTAAAAACAAGTTGCGCATGTTATTTTATTTGTGAAATTTTTTTTTAAAGATTTATACTTTTTTACTGCTTTTATGATTTGGTTGATTGAGCAGATTTGCATAATGTATAATACAATTGATATGGAGAATGCATACTTTTCTAGAATATTATTGCTGTATTATTTAAATGACTTCACTTTTTAGGGTGAAAGTTGTGATATGTGTATGTATTTACCAGAAGTTAATTCTAACCGTGACATAATATTGATGCTTGAAAAATGTGCTAAATTGACTGGAAGAGATGGATCACCTACTCTTCAAGACAATATTCCTAAAAGATGGAGAAATATGGCAAAAATAAGGTTAACTAAGTAACTTACTGTTTCATGTATAAAGTTGATTTGTTATATGGAAGTTATTTTATTGAAGAAATGTAATAAAATATTGATGTTTCAATTATTTAATATTTTTAACTAATTTACTATTTAAAGCAATTTTCTAGAATTGGAATTGAACACAATACTTTTAACTTTCAAAACTTTTGAATTGGTATTTATTTTTCTAAACTTAAGAATCTTCTTCCCTATTTATTGTTTAGTATTTCAATAATAAGGTAGTTCATAATTTCTTTTACAATAGTTTTAGATGCATAATTAATAAGATTTTGGTTACAAAATGGAATTTTTTATTTTTATAATTTTAGAAATGCTTATTTTTCAAGTTTGTATTATTTTCATTCAAACTTAATGGTGAAACTAAAATAAATTAAGCATTTTTATGTAAATCACAAGTCATTGCAATTATATATCATCACGATAGTATTATCATCACTGAAAGGCAGGAATTTTTGAGATTTATCACTTTTACAATTTGTTTTTTGTTCAAGTTTTAATCTAGTTTGGCAAGATTAATTTTATATTCAAAGCTTAGAAAAGATGCATTTTTTACTTTAATTATTTATATTTATTTTAAGTGGCTTTAACTGCTTAATTTTAAATACTATCTTAATTTTTTTATGTTATGTATATATTTTATGAAATGTGCTTCCAATGTATATGGTATTTTATTGTGAATATGTTTGATCTATCTCAGAGATTTTCATTTAGAGAAGTGACATAAATTTATTAGTATCTGATAAGATTGCATTTAGAAACTGACATTAAATTAATAAAGAATCAACATTCTTTATAAAAATTATGTTAATACCAATTACTTTTAAAATGTGTTATTTCAAAATATTTATATAAGCTTAAAAATTTTTACATGTGTATGTATGACATTGCATGAAGAATAACTTAATATTTATTAATTACTGTGAGGCTTTTTTCAGTGTCCACTTTTTAATCTTTTTTTTTTAAATATTTCTTAGCTAATAAGCTTTACTTGTCTCAAGGCTTACGAAGAAAGCAAAAGAGCAACAGCCACCTCTCATTGTTTTACAGTAGATCGGCTACTGTTGAACTTATTTTATAGTAACGTGGTACCATCTATTTAAACGGAATGGTTAACGTTCTAGCCTTCATTTAATTAATTGACAGTTTTGATTTTCACTACTTCCTTAAATGTTCCTAGTCCACTTGAAACTGTTTTAACCGTTTTTATATGAAAAAATAACAATTGAGGGATCAACAATTTAAGCCTTTTCTAGAAATGGTGATAGTGCCAATAGGTCATTGTGAACACAGATTAAAATTTCAAAACTGAATGTATAAAAAAACTATATCGAAATAAACTATTTGTTTTATGTAGATTATAATCATTCAAAAGGCTAAGGTTTTGCCATCTAGCATCATCCATATCATTGCTGATAGAAAAACATGGATATTTATTTCTGAATATCATTAGTTAAATAGCTTAAATGTTATTTAAAAATAAATGTTTAGTACATTCAATTTATAATTATGTAATAATTACAGATAATATATTTGTGATAAAGTCTAGAGAAGCGATTAACTAAAGTTATAAGTGTATTAATACATTTCACAACATATCAGTTTCCATTGTGCTTGTAATTTTTTAATATGTTTTTTTTAAATCATTTTGCGAATGTCTGATGAGCTTATTAGGCAATATTATGCGTTATTAGTCGTTTACTTATAGATTTTTTATTTTAAATGTATTATAAAATCAGGATATTAATTTTTTGTTGTTTCATTGAATTGCATTAATAATTAAGGAAAAATTTAATATTTACACTATTATGAATTAGTCCATAAATTATTTCATTTGCCATTTTATAACTAAATATTATTAGTAATTTTCAGAAAGTGTACACATACAGTTTCTCTCTACCACATACATGGTATATTTCTGATAACAATTAAAACCAAATTCTTAATTAGAAAAATGAAACAAAACTTTAAATTAAATTTACAAATTCTAATTGTCTTTTACATTTTTTATAAATACAATGCTAAAATTTCATGTTGAAACTCTATTTTTCTCTTCTTTAATTTTATACATCTTGTAACTGTTATTTTAGAACAGGGGTGGTCAAGACGTCGACCTCGGTCGAGTGGTAGACCGCAAAGACATTTTAGGTAGTCCACGCGAACATCCCTATAATGACCTCGGATATTTACATTTTAATTTATGTCTTATGACATAAAATCAATGAATTATTTAAAATAAATTTACTACAGCCTACGTTTTAAAACCCAAAACAAACTGTGCAAAGATTTAAAATTTAAAATCTAAAACGGACATGATGAGCGTGATAAAAACATTAAAAAAAAAGTATAGAAAGGTATGCAACAAAATTAAGAAAACTTGAATTGAGAAACTTCAAAAACATGGAGGAAGAGTGCATCCATAACCCAAACCGAGACTTTGAAGATTTTGCTTAATACTTACTTGTTTTGTTTGAAGAATTTGAAAGAAGATTCGCTGACTTAATTAGGTTGAAAGAAATATTCAATTTTATGACATTTCCATTTAATGAAAATGTCAACATTGATGGAGTATCTGAAAAAATAGGACATTTAATAGATATCACATCAGTCACGGTCGAGGAAGGAATTATTAAATTAAGATGCGATATATTTCTTAAATGCAGAGCATATTTAGCGATACTGACTTTTGAAATTAATTTCTGAGGAAACGTTTCCAAATACTTACAAATTGATTTTGTATTTGAAATCATACTTTTTATCGAGGTATCTTTGCGAATCTGCTTTTTCAACCATGAACAAAAAACAAAAATTGGTCGCATTGTACAGACTAACATTTAATTTCGTGTTTAGGCATTGCAATAAGCTCATACCAGTCACAATATGATTAACTTGTCGCAGATACACAGTGCCAAATTTCAACTAAACGAAGTGAATAGGATGGCCAGTTTTTGATATACGAATACTTTGATTATTTTCGTCAGTAAATTTTTATTTTGTAAATATTAAGTTTTTTTAAGAAAATTACATAATTTATCATTTTTTCTTGTTACCGAAAAGAAATATGTACGTTAATTTAGCTCTGATATTGGTAGACCGCCTTCAATTTTTAAAATGTGGAGTAGACCTCGGATCACAAAAGTTTGGCCACCCCTGTTTTAAAACATCATATTTGTTAATTTAAACAGTAAAGATGTGATGTAAAACATTTTATGATTGCTACTTTCATTTATTTATTCATTTCTATTATCATACTTTCCTTTTTAAAGTAATTATTTCTGCAACAGTGTCAATTTCTTTTTATTTTTCATGAATTGTTAAATTTTCTTACAGTTCTTCTAATATTGTACTACATGCATGAAGATGACTATTGAAATATGATTATTGTAGTCATATACATTCTTATTTTAGATATTTCCAAATTAGGACAACTTTATTTTCACCATGTATTTCTTATTTTCAGTCATGACAATCTAATTTTTACACATTTACAAATTATAATTTCATTTGTAGTATGTATCTTTATTTTTTAATATTAAGTTTAAAATGATATGTAATTTTTATTTCAGTGCTGGTTGGGTGGATTGTTGGTCTGTACCAATTGTTGCTTTCAGTATTGGTTATACTTACCATCCAACTCCTCCTTGTGGTTCTTCATGTTTAGATTTGAATATAACTACACCAGAAAAAGAGGAAATTCTCTTATCACCTATCAGACCAAATGGTTCTCAAAATAAAAATAAGAAAATGTGTACCAGTTATACAGAATTTGATCCAATGTCGCTAGCTCCTGATATTGTTCATCTTGAATTAGAAATTGGGCCTTCCATATTGAAATTGTATGGATCACTACTAAGAAATCTTATGAATTTAAAGGTAATCTCCATTTCCTTGCATAAAAATAAATTAATGTTGTAAATTTATATTACTTAATATATTATTGATTTAAATATTATACTGATTTATTGATTTGTACATTCAAATGACCATTATTAAATCTCAATAAAATGCATTTCCTCCTATTTAAAAATATTTTATCTATTTTTATTCAGAATACACAAAGCTAGAAAATTAATAAGATTCAAATTATCATTTTTGTGACAAATTAATTATTTCCTTATAACAATACTTTTGAAATCATTTTTGTTAATTTTGAAAGCAGTTTTTATATTTTTGTTAATTGTTTAATTTGTAATTTTTTCTAAGACATTCATATCTCATATTAGATTCATCATATGAAAAAAGCCGGTTTCTTAAAAGGTTAGGCATTTCTGGAGTTTAAAATTTCCTTTTAGACTTAGACTTTAAAGTGAATGGTCCCCAAAAAAGAATGAGGGGGGGGACACTATAACTGCAAAAAGTTTTCTTTCAAAGAGTACAATAGTTATAGGATTATTTGCAATAACTGAATATTTGAGACAATGATATAAATGGATTATGAAGATAAATGGATATCTGCTTCCACATATACAATTGAGATAAACGTTTATGATGTTTATACCTTCCAATGTGTTTTGTTGAAATTTCTATGAAGTTTGGTATGTATTTTAAGTATGAACATGTGACATTAAGAACAATTTTCTTTTAGCTCAGTTCTATGTTTTATTCTCTACGAGCATTGATGTATAAGTGATTTTCAGCTAAACTTTCTACTAGAAAAAGCATAAGTTTCTTTTATTAAATTGGAATTTAAAAAAATCAATGAAGGTATTAAAAAGATTGATACTGGAGTAAATATTATATATTGTCATTTTATATTCAATATATCTCATAAGTCTTTGACCCCTAATAGAAAACTTCAAATTTTGGCATGAAGAAAGAAGGAGCTTGTGTAATGATCATGATAGGTGTATGTGTCTATAGATAAAGTAATTTTGGATTAGGCTCATGAAATCTAAGATCAAAATCTATATATTTAAGAATGTTGATGTATTGTAAAACTAAAATTTATATGGACTCTTTATGTGTTTGATTTGAAATTGTTATTAGGTTGATAGATATACTTGAAAATTAACTTATTTAGGAATTGATTTTCAGAGTATGTGTAGGTATGTTAGAAGAATTTTTGAATGTTTTGGATGTGAAAAGGGGAAAAAAAAACTCTAAATTTTCTGCAAAAAGCTTTTGTTTTGCATTTCAGTTTTAAATTTAATGAATATTTTAGATGAAAAATAAATTTAACTATAAATAGATAGCACAATTTTTACATATTTAAATTTCACTGATTTTGACAAATGTATTGAGAAAAGCATTTCTAGTTCTCTAAAATTAAAATTACCAATGATTCTCAATGATGATATAGTCAAAAGACAGTTTCTTTGAATCTTGTATCTTAAAAGAATCAAAAATTAAAAATGATGCAATTTTCTTGAAGTTTATAAAAAGAACTAATATAATAAAAAAATTATATTAATTCTTGTTTAACTGCAATAATTAATTTAATTTTTCTGTTTTTAATAGTTTAAGAAAAATTTTATCAAAAAATTATTTACAGCTGTATGAACTGTTTTCTGCAAATTATATAATGGAATAAATAATCAATTATAAAGTATCAGTTTTGTTATTCTGCTTTATTAATATATATATATATATATATATATATATATATATATATATATATATACCAATAAAAAAAGTGTAAAATTTTTTCAATAATTGCATTTTATGAATGCTAAATAAAAGTGTCTGAAGTTTTATCCACTAATGTAATTAATTAATTTGATTTATGTCTTATAGGTTTTTATTATAGCTATTTTTTATTTAGGAAAATTACTTTGGAGAAAATCAGAAGTTTTTTGAGTTTGACTCTCCAATTATTACAATGAATCAAATGCAGCCACAAACAACTGACAGAGATGTTAAGGAATTTGACCCTCGCTCATTTCGTCCTTTAGAAATTACAGTTTCAGTTATAATGCATGATATTCAAGGTCATATAATGAAGGTAATTATTATATTTTATAAATCTTTTACAATGTTTCACTTGGCCTAATCTTCAATAATTTTATTATGTAACAGAAAACATATATTTCATATTTCCACGAACCTTGAAAGTCAAGAAAATTATATAAATTGTTAGATTTAATATTATTTATTTCCTTTTTTTAAAAAAAAAAAAAACAAAACTTATGAGTGAAACTATATGTATTTAGATTAACCTAAATTGGGGATTTAGTGTACTTTAAATCAAGAATCTGTAATAACTATTTTTTTATATTTTTAATAAGTGTATATAGTCTTCTGTGGGTATTTTATATAGTATGAATTTTTTTTTTTCATTATAAAAAAAAGCAGTTTTCAGTAAAAATATGCATTGTATTATGTTGATATAAAGTAAGAAAGGCTGATTTTTGTCTTTGTATGTTTATGTATTCTACTTTTATATGCAAAAGTGTATCTTAATAACATTAATGTATGAAGATTAATAGTTTTGAATATTTTTTCCATTTAAAATGTATTCTGTCTGGACAGTAAATTATCAGGTTCTCTAATTATTAATTATCAGGTCTTCTAATTAAGCTTATTTCAACCAACAAAAATGTATTTTTCACGTCTTGTATCTTTATACTCTAGAAATTCCTGAAGCAAGATGGTTTTCCTTTTACAAAACATTCAGAATGTTTTTTTTCCAACCCTTTATAGTACTTAAAAAAAACAATGAAATTGAAATTTATTATTAAAATAGCTGTTTAATTATAGATGTTTTTATATTTCTGATTTCCATTTTGTTTTTTTTAAATTTATCTTCAGAAAAAAATTACAATATTTAAAATTTCATCTTTTTAAAATACGCCTCAATTTTTTTCACAATTTGGTGAATAGTATGTATTTAAATGTTGTTTACAGATCTTATAAGTTAATATTATATTTCCTAGAATGTGTCATAAAAATCTGTTATTATTCATTATTTGTGAGATCATCTGAAAAAGTTACACCAGTTGTGCGATTCAATTTTATAACGTTACTAAAGTTGAGTTGTTTCCAAATACTTTTAAAAAAACAAAAAATTTGTTGAATTGATTCATTTTAGTTCTAAAAGCTTTAGCTATTTGTTAAAATTAGGAAATAATTAAAAGCACAAATTAATAAATATTGAATTTAATTGTGTGAGACATGAGAACTCATAATTTCTTTTTATTTTAAGTATATAGTAGTTGATTTGGTAGTATTTTTTCTACATTCAGGAAAAAAGGCTATAATGTATAAAAATTAAATAAAAATAATTAAGCTAGGATCACTTTTAGTATATATGTGTTAGAGCGCATTTAGGGTTTTTAACGTATGATATTTCATATTAAAGCCAAAGATTAAAGTGAATTATTAGTTATAAGATAGTTATAAACAGTACTAATTAGATAGGTATTAAAATCTTTTAACAGCTTATCTAATATTGAAATGTTAAATTAGGAGCGGTATTTTTTTTTAATATATTGTTATAAGGGTATTAAAATATTGCTAAACTATTTAAGCTTTATAATTTATTGTTTGGATTTCAAAATATAATTGTTATTATATATATATATATACAATTTGATGACAATAAATTCCTGATTAAAATTTTTTAACATTTTCTGTTTAATGATATTCATTGATTCCTTACTTTAATTTAAAGCTCCATTGAGTCTTTCTGCATATTAATATGCTAGTAGATTATTAGTGAACTTCTTTCGATCACTAATTTAAGCAATATTTTTTATGCTTTTCTTGGCTATATTTAAATTTCATTGTGAAAAGTTGAATTGAAAAATATTCAATGTTTATGAAATATATTAATAATTGTTGGGGCTTTATAAAATATTATTCTATTAAATGCATTATAATCATTTCATTAATACTAAATAAAATGACACTTGCATTATATTATGTTTTGAAATGTACGGAAAGAGATTCAGTTATACTACTGAAAATTTTGACATTTATTTAATTTTGAAATCTTCACTTAAAATTTCTTTCTGCTGGTTTAAAACTTTTATGATTTTTTTGTATATTAATAACATAAATATTATGTTAAGTCAACAGTTAAGTTTTGTAAATTTCTGTTAAATTGTCATTTGAATTTGTACTTAATGTGAAGGCAGTTTTTTCTATTTGAACTAGGAAAGGCATTTGTTAAGAATTAACTATTTATTTTTAAAATCTCACTCTATTAAAAAAGCTATGTTTATTTTTAGTGTTGTAATGACAATGATCCATTATGTCCCTGTTTGTATTTGGAGAGATTTGCTTTTGAGATGCATAAGACTTACGAAGAAACTGTACTTCAGCTATTGCTTTCTCCATTAGTTTTGAGTACAGTTGACACTGTTCCACGCCCAGAATGTCACTCTCATTTGAAAGATGGTCATATAGTTATTTCATCGCTTCAAGTAAAATTTATTTCAATATTTATAAATCTAAGTATATAAATATTCCAATATGTTGACATCATTACAACATTTGTTAATACAATTCCTATATGATATTGTTTTTCTGTTTAATAGACATAAAAGTGTTTTAAATAGATCTTTGTATTCATAGGTTCGTGGGCATGCTATGTTTTCTGGAATTGAAAGACCTTTAGAAAGTGAAACTTTAGAATATGCCTGGCTTGTTGAAGCTTTGATTGGAGATATTACTGGTCGTCTTACTATTCCCCAGGTACATACTTTTTTTCTTATCTATTTATTATGTTATAGATAATACCAGCTAAAGGACAATTTCTTCAAATTTATAGTTTGGCAATTTTTTTATTCTTGTTTAATATTTTGCAGTTTTTGTCATTTTTTTCTTATTATGAGTAAATAGATATTAATTAAAAAATAATTACTCTTTACTCATAATATAACCTAAAGTATTATATGTCATATTTTTATTTATATGTCGATAGGGAAATGAATCTTGTTACTCATTTGCTTTAATTGAATAAAGGTGTTGGACGAATTATGAATTTATAGACTCTTTGTTTGCTGTGTAATTATATACCAGGTTGATAAAATTGCCAAAAATTTCAGACAAAATTGAAATCGTTTATACATATATTTTAATGAAATTAAATTTTAATTGTATTGTATAAACAGATTAGCTTGAAATTTTTTTTATCAACAGTGATATATTTTAACTATTATTGAAACACTGAAACTTTTAATTAACTTAAATTTTGACAAAATATTAAGTTGGAAAGTTTTATATTAAATTTATATACTCATACTTGCTCATTACATTATTTTAAGTAATGTAAATTTAGTCGACTGCATTTAAATTTTATTGTAAAAGGTTTAATTGAAAAAAGTTGAAACGTAAAAAGAAACCAAATATTTTTAGAGCCATCATTTAAGATTTTCATATTTTTTGTATGCAATGATTGATGCTCATGTTTGGAAACATATTTTAATTTAAATTATGTAGAAAGGGTAAAAATATAATGCACTTTATTTATGAATATTAGGCGGAAAATATAACAGTTATTTTAATATAGTTTTTTTCTGCAATATCATACTCTTAAAATATTGTAAACTATTTCTCGGTACAAACATCTCCTGAAAACTCTTTAAAACTCCTGGAAATTTTTAAGTTTCTTTCTGAAAAAATGTGTACTACTCTTCTCTAGACATTTAATTTTTTATTAGAAAGTATTAACTGTCTCATGAATTTTACATTTTTGAAATTTCCTATGAAATGGTCTAAAAGGAAATAAAATATTAATTTTTGTTGTTCCTAATATAAACAAGACAAATAACATATTAGTAAGAAGATTTAGATGAAAAGAAGGAATAAATTAATTTGTAAATCATTTATTATATCAATAACTAATAAATAAATAGAGAATTGATCATTACAGTATTTTATTAAATGTTGCTTTTTTGCATGTCTTTGATGTGTCATGTATAACAAATCAAGTAATTTCAGCAAACTACAGAAGTTTCTTTATTCTTTGTGTCATGCATCTTAAATTAGCCTGTCAAAATGTGACTTTATATTAAAATAACTTCTTATCTTTTTAGTTTATGAGTTATTAAAATAATTTGTATGATTTTAAAATTGTATTGAAGAATATTTTTATTCCTTTTAAAGTTAGAATACTTTCTTTTTATTCATATTTAGTATCAAATTAACAAAATTATTTTAACATATGAAGAGTAAAAATTCATTTTTATAAAATGTTCTCATGCTCAAGCCTCTTTTAGACTTAGATGCTCTGTAAGAAAATAGTTTATGGTACAAAATAGAAAAACTTATTTTTGATAAATGTTTTTTTTATATTAAATCTAAAACATAAAGGAGGAAGTCAGAAAAATGATAATTAGTAAAGGACAAACTATGGTAATAGTTTTATTGCATACAATGTTCAGCAAACATATCAATGTGAAGAATGATAAAATAATAATAAAAAAATTCTGGGCTTTGCTTAATGAAATTTATCCATGCAAATTTAGAAAGAAAATCCTTTGAAAACGACATTGCTGAGCTTCAAAAAGGTTCAGTAGGTTATACCAAGTAAACTGAAAGATTTGGCAAGTTTATATTAATTGCAAAATCATTATGAAGCATTAAAGAAGCAAAAATGAATGTTAATAAAGCATGAAAATATAACAGCCTAGTGTATAATTCACTAATCCAGGGATGAGCAAACTTTTTCGATCGCGGGCCAAAAATCGAAAAAATGAAGTTTGGCGGGCCAAGATGAATTTTTCTAAAATTTTAAAAACAATATACAAGTATTACAATTTAATATATTGATGAGATGAATGAAATTGCGATTTCATTTTTAAAAGTTCCTTATATTGAGGTTCAAAGTGAGATGTACTGATTCTAAGGAACAAGGCTAAATGCTCATCTGTCAGTCTACTTCTGAAATAATTCTTTCTAAGGTTCATAGTTGAAAACTCTTGCTCACATATATAAGATGAAGCAAACACGGCACTGATTTTCTGGGCATGAGATATTAAAGTTGGGAAACTTACTTTCGATAATGATTTGTTAAACTGTAACTTTGGGATATTTAGAAACAATTGCTTGAGATGATTGTTAGATTGCAACTCATTTAATTCAAGCTGCAAATCTGACCTCACTGCTTCACAATTTACGTTGAATGGCATGGTAAAAATGTCCAATTCTGCTTGAATGGCACTGAGATCTTGAAATCTGTGTTCGAACTCAAAATGCAGTTTTTTCGAGCTATCTTCATAATTCTTAAGGTTCTCTTCATTTACTGAGGGTATTGAATTTAACCTCGGGAAATGAGTTAAGTCGTTTCTAGCTAGCTGCCCAGTAAATATATTAAGTTTTAGTTTCAAACCCTTGAGATGTGACATTCAAGTTGTTCATCTGACAAAGAAGATCTGTAAAAAATGCAAAGTCTGAAAGCCATTTTGTATCTTCTAACATTTCGCACTCCGCAGAACACTGTTTCTCATGGAAGAACAACACAATATCGTCTTTCAGCTGCCAGACTCACTCGAAAACACACCCTGCACTAAGCCACCTTATTTTCGTGTAATACAGTTTATCAGAGTATTCAGATTGCACTGACTGAAGAAAATCTCGAAATAGCCTGTGAGTAAGCCCACGAGATCGAGTAGTATTTACAAGCTTCACAACTGTATCAAGCACGGGTTTCATACTCAATGCAGATTTACACAGAGTATCTTGATGTATAACACAATGTAAAAAAACAACATTGTTATCGGGATAGTTTTGATTAAAGAGTCCAAGAAATCCAGATTTTTTTCCTGTCATATTTGGTGCTCCATCGGTCAAAATATTACATTTATTTGTTATAGGCACTTTCAAAGTTAAAATCCCTTCCTGAAATTCACGAAAAATATCATATCCCGTTGTAGTTCCCTTTAAAGAATGCATGAACGCCAGTTCCTCAATAATTTCAAAGTTCTCATCAACACATCTTATAAATAATACTAATTTAGCAGTATCATTTTTATCAGTGCTTTCATCCATAGCTATGGAACAAAATTTAAACTGGTTCTAAATACTTTGACTCTAAATGTGATGCCAAATTTTTATTGATGTCTTCCAATCTAAAAGTCACAGTTTCTCAAGATAAGTTTACAGTCTCAAAATTATTTTTCTTGTCTGGACGTAAAACATCACAAACTTGGAGCATGCATTGTTTAACGAACTCCCCATCACTGAGAGCTTTATTATTTTTAGCAATATTTTATGCTACAATGTAACTTGCATGTGTAGCTGCTTCTTGAATACTGTTTACCTTCTTGAAAAAATTTTGCCGGCCTGATAATTTTTTACAAAAACTTTTTGCATTTTTTTTTTCATATTTGAACATTGCTTCGTAATTGGAATTCTTATTCTTAGATGTGAAATGACAGTAAATGTTATATTCTTTGAAGACTGCTACAGCTTCATTGCAGATAAGACACACTGGTTTATCTTTTACAACTGAAAAGAAATATTTCCATGTCCATTCATCATTAAAAGCGTCGCACTCTGAATCAACTTTACATTTTTTAGTTGTCGTTTTGGGGTTGAAATATTTTACGAATAACCCAAACCAGCACTAGCTATGCTATACTTTTAATAATTTCACCACACTATTCACAATGACGCTATATGGCCACAATCATTCAACACGCAATTAATAATATTAGAACTCTCGCCAAACGAAGCCGCTAGATGGAGCTTAAAATGCTCAGTCTGCCACATGTGAGGTCTAATTCCCCTATATTAAATTCCCATATGTCTGCCCCACAAGAAAAATATAACGCTTGTTGGCGCCAATCTACAGCTATAACTGACAAATAACTTCCGCTTTTAACTCTTTACCGATTGAAAACTGCCTGTGTTTGCTATTTCCTTCGATTTATGTTTTGTAGAACAAAAATAGAGAATGTAAACAGATAACCAGCTCTTTGAAAAAAAAAGGAAGAAGAATATAATGTTTAAACAAAGTAGAAAAGGAGATGGATACATAATATATGAATATTTCTTTTGATTTTCCTCTGACCGGCAAATTAAAATTCTATCCGCAGGCCGGATAGAACCTTCCGGTGGGCCGTAGTTTGCCCATCCCTGCACTAAACTGATTAGTTAAATAAGGTTTGTTATGAATATTGTTATGTACTGTGTAATGAAAGTCATACATAATAAGAAAAGTCTTATGCAGTAAGATGTGAAAGACATTTCCAAACACTCATCTAAATATAATGTCTCAATTTTCATACCAAAATTATGAACGAACAAGAAAGTATACATTATTTTTGAAATGATCTGAAACAGTTCCAATTCAAATTTAAATATTTTTATAATGTTGAAAAAAAAATCAAAATGTGTAGCTGTATCATCAAAACCTATGCTATATGGTTGAGGTGTAACATTAAATGTAAAACCGATCCACCTGAAAGTATACAGTGCTTATAGTTGAGTAATGTAAAAAGGCATTATATACTGAACCATACAAATCTAATAATTCCACAGTAGCAAATTGTTGGTGAAAATGGGAATTATCTATTATATATTTACTAAAATTCAATTGGAAAGAACTTGTCTTTTAAATATAAATGTTATTCTTATAGAAACTATTTTGATTAAAAGTTCCAGCAAAAGAGACTATAAAACAGATTTTATTTATAGCATTATTTTCATTTTATAGAATTCATTTTATAGCATAGAAATTAAAGCAGTATCTTTTGTAACATAAAAAATAAAAGATATTTTATGATATTAGTAATTTAAAAAAAAATGTTGGATAATTTAATTTCTAGTTCATTAAAAAATTAACCAAGATGTACTAAAAATATTAATTTTCTTTTAAATCAATTTTCTTATATGAAAGAAGCCAAATTGTAAGTGCTCTTCTAACTGGAGCATGTGTGATAGAAACATCCCATTTTTTCCTCATTTCTAGAGGCTCAGTGTCTAAAGTCTTGACAGCATCAGACAATTCGGCAAGACGAATTAAGCAAAGAAAATAGAGGACAGAAAGAGAAGCTCAGTAAAAAAGACTTACAAGTATTGAAGCAAATTGTAATGTCAAAAGAAGCAAATGACTGCAGCAAAAGTAATTGCAGAGCTCAATTATCATTTGTTAATAGTTATAAAGTTAGAAAAAAAGAAAACACATGAAAGCTGTATATTTAGTGTGGGTTGTAATCAGCATCTGAATCTGCAATTTTCTGCCAACATTTTGATACTTTTTCAAAGCTGTCAGCCCAGAAACTTGGTGGTTGCTAGACCAAAAACAGATAAATCTCTTAGCATATGCCTTGTGCACAATCGAAGGTAGCATTAGCATGAAATTCCCTTCAAGTCCCTACTGATTGCATCCACTGAAGACAAACATATGAGAATTTGCATTATCTTGATGGAACAGTAGCTTCTTGTGCCTGAATTCTTTTTGACATTTGGATTTAATAGCAGTGACAATATGAATTACTTATCACTGTACACCTTACTGTTGATAGTTTTACTTATTTCCACATACTCTTTATGGACAATACCATGACAATCGTATCAGATAGACAGCAGAACCTTTTTGTTTGTCAAATTATGTTTTGTGGCAGTACTAACGCTGTCATTGGGTGCAGACCAACTCTCTTTTCAGCTTGTGTTTTTTAGTAAATCTATTTTTCATGATGAGTAACAATGCGGTACAGAAATTTCTCCTTGCATGAATATTCGAGTAGATTAATGCAGGCCTGAACATGTCTGTTCTTATCTGCGTGAGTCAGCTAATGCTGCACTCAACATTTGAGCTTGTATATGAAGTTTATGCAATGCATAGCATGATTAATGGACATAGCACTAATGTCTGACTCTTTATGGGTTGAATGCTGGTTTTCAGGCTGGCTCTTCAACATAAATAGGACAGTCATATTTCTCTTGTTCTTGAATGCTGTAGTGTCAATAGTAATAACTTTAGCTCTACATATAATTTGAACGTATTCTGTTTCTGATATTTTGCTAGAGAACTGGAAGGAAATGATGGTTCTAATCTGGTAGCATGATAAATCCATTTCAGACATCTTGTACTTATTGATAATGATCTACAAAACACACAACAGTTTTCTACAGCAAGTCTCTTTTTAAATACCAAAAATCATCTGACAAATTATAAAAGAATATGTTAACCCTATATATATACACCCATATATATATATATACATGCATATTGACCATTAAATTAAATGAATAATCTCATGAATGAGTGTCAAAATCGCATGAGTTAAAAAAGAGTTTGGAATATATAAACAGTTATCCTTTCAGCACATTTGAACAACTCTGGAGAGGCAAAGGACATTGAACTATTGTATAAAAGAAAGGTTGCCTGGTAGATTTCCTGTAGCATGTCCAGTATCAGTTCATATATTGTGTGACACAGTTTGGAGCAGCATGGACTGTTAGCCCTGCTACCATGACTTAACTTTCCTTTGACAATGCAGGCAGAGACTCTGGTGTGCCCAATGATTAAGTTAATTTCAGAAGTGGCATTATATTGTTTTTTCAAATGAGTCATGTCTGCATACAGAATTCTTATAGCTATAAACAAGTCTGAATTCATTGAGGATTGTGCTTGTTGTTTGGTTGTCATGAAACTTTGCATCCTTTTTTATGGTATGGGCAACAATTGGGCTTTATTTTATAATTATTTCTTATTTAGAATAATTTTTTATTATAATAAATATTTTTAAGTAAAGTTATATGTAAACGTATAGGTTATACTATAAAGTCTGTGCTCTGTTGAATTGGAAATAATTTATAAAAGTGTCTCTGAGTGCAAAATCTGCAAAAAAGTTCATCTTTAATCAAAATTTTGAATTAAAATGCAGAAGTGACAAAGTTACTCTCTGCCATAAAAGTTGGTTTTCCTTTTCAACTGTGCTTAATATTTTTAATGATGTGTATCATGTATATAATCACTACTAATTTCTTTTTAAAACTACTGAAATATATTTCTTTGTTATATATAAAAGAATCCTGAAACATCAACCGAAGATTGTTTAAAATATACAACTATTATACATGAAAATTAATATATGTAAATATTCATGCAAATATAATTGAGAAAATGTGTTGAAACCTAAAATTTTTTGTGCAGTTGTCTGTGACATACTATGGTTTGAACTACTACATGCATATGAAAACAATGCTGACAGCTAATCCCTTTATCAAAATAGGAGTGTTTAATTCAATATACAGGAAAGTGAATGTAGCTTCTGCAATATTTGTTTACCCAAATGGGAAAATAAAATAAAACCAATACATTCGTTTTATGGTTATTTTAGTTAGGATATATGGCCATGCTTTGATTGTTTAAATTTTTTGCAAACTTTGACCAAGAATCTCTGAAAATCTAGTATTTCACGTACTAATAATATCGATCGATGAATATACTTAAATATTGAAAATTTTAGAAGGTACTGAAATATCTAATGAGAATAAAAATCTTTTTTTGAGAATACAGTTATAACCTTTGGAGAAAAGATGCTAATATATTAATTTAAGTGTAATATTTGAAATATTTCAGTAGTAGCTGTTATATTAGGTTGGGGAAAAAATAATCCATTATTTTTTCAATAGACGTCTGTAGTGATCGATATCTCGTGAAGTATCTATCAAACAATTTCAGATTTATGCTCGTTGGAAAGGTGACATTTGACACTAAAATATCCTCTTGCGGTTTTTTGGTTGATTAATTCAGTTATGAGTACAAGATTTTAAAAATGGAAGACAACAAACAGAAAATTCGATACATTTTCGTTTTTCTCTTGTAACGGTGAAAAAGCTAGCCGGGTGGCTAAAATTGTGAAAGGTGTTTATTGTCCTATATAAGACTGTAACAACCAGTTACGTGCAATTTTTGTTTCGTCGATTCCGTTTGGGTATTTTTGATTTGCATTTGAGATGCACTTCGCATGTGGATACAGCATCGTCGAAAATGTCTATAAAATATCAAAAATGATCGAAGCTAACCGCATGTCAGCAGTCGTAACGTGCAAGACCTAAAAATCTACATGAAAGCTGTTTTAAACCTTTTTACAAAGTGAATCCAAAAGAAGTTACATAAAGTTCATGTATTAATAATGGATTTCTTTTTCCCCAAACTAATATTTGACAAATCAGTTGATAAGAAGTTAATTTTCTGTACTTTTAAACATACAGTTATAAATATTTAGCTTCTCATTCTTATCTAAGTGATAAATGTTAATATTTCTATTTAAAAGAGATGACAGATAAATAATGCACAAATATTTTGCTTGTTAAATTTTAAAATAAAATTTTAGAAGGCACTTTTTAGAAATATTTAATGTCTATGTTACACAATAATATTTATGTTGATGTATCACTTATAATTGCAATATTAATATATATCTTTTTTATGGTATACATATATTTGAAAAATATAGATTCACATATAATTGAAAGTGGTTCTATTGAGAGACATTTCTGTAGTATGTGTTTTGGATAATTTTTATATGAATGTTGGTACTTTCTTATGTAATTTTTAAGAATTACTTAATGGATGATTATTTTTTTATTTAGATGTATCATACAGTTACTGGATTAGAATTATTTGTTTTCCAAGTACAACAAGCTGATTGCGATCTTCAACCACCCCATGCATTTAAATTATGCCAACATGATGTGCCACAATTTAACTGTGTTCATACTACAGCTTCTTTAGTTTGTCCAAGTCCTGATGATATAAAATATAGAATGACTCGCCTTTCTATTGATGCTCTAGATTTATGCATTGTTGAAAGTGGTACTGCTATTGAGGTTGAAGTGAGTACATTTGATTTTTTTCTTATATTCATTTTTATACAACTTTTTTATTACAAACATTGTTTTGCTTATTTTCTTATTTATTTTTTCAAATATATTGTAGATATATCCTCTGCGTCTTGCTACATGCAATCTTCATGGTAGTGACACAATATCTGGGATGAGTATGTTACTTCAGCATGTACAATTCAAGCAGTATGCAAAAATAAGTTCTAATCTTGTTTGCTCATCAGCATACAGCATTGTAAGTCATGGCATGGCAACTCAACAAAATTCCAATTCTCAAATGTGGTTAGAAGTAGGAGGCTTCAGCTTTGGTCCAGTATATCTTGATGCTGCTTCAGCTCAAATGAAAAAAAATGAAGAAATTCAACAAGAGAAATTTTTGAAAGTACATGATACTAAACGAAAAAAATTGTGGTTTTTGTGGCCGATAGAATCCTTATCTACATCTCAAACAGCTATAGGAAAATGTGGCTGTGTTGGGGGATGTTCTTTTTTTGGAAACAATAGAAATGGAATATATTTTTTTAATGTTAGCAATCATCATGAAGATGTTGGTCCTGTTTCTGCTAGGTACCAAATAAGCACAGATAATAATTTAGGGTATGGAGAAAGTTTGTTGCATAAAGGTCATTTTGTTTTTGACATCCCAGAAAATGTCCCTGTTTTAAGTATGGGATATAGCTCTAGTCATTCAGAAAAATCGTTTATTGCCACAGACAATTCTCAAATTCATAGCAGAAATAAGTTAAATGATACCACATTTTCAAAATCTTCTGATACTGACTCTCAGTTCATCCCTAGAGGGCAAAGTGCGTTTTCTGAAAGTTTCTTAGATGATAAATTATCATCCTTTAATCATTCAAAAATTATGAATGATAATAATATGGAGAGCATATTATGCGATTCAAGTGTTCCATCTTTCCCTAGAGAAAGTCGGTATCATCAGGTTCGTTGTATAAAAAGGCAATTTAGCAGTCCAACTCATATGTCTATGCCATCAAGTTCATCTGTACTTTCTTCATACCAAATATCTATGGCTCAGTCTGCTCCTGTATCAGGCAAACATGATCGAAAATTAATTATGAAAAATGATGACTGGAAGAATACATTTGATGGTACTATAAATACAGTATCTTCTGTAAGAGAAGAAAGTATTAGTCCAGGTTTAGCTCAAACTAAATATAGCTCACGAGTATCTTTAAACACATGTCCAAATGTGAGAGGAGAAAATGGTGGCTCTGGGCACTCTTTAGCAAGTATTGCAGCTCGTAGTTATTCCCCAAGATCGGTCCGAAGAGCAGCTTCTACAGAATCTACACATAGCACTGAAAGTTATTTTTCAGCAGATGAAGATGCAGAGTCATCTGCTGATACTGGTGATATTACAACCTCAGATGAAATTCATTTTGATGAAGATAGACGCCATATTAGTTTAAAAAATGGTAACAATTCAATTGATAGAAAAGTGTGTACTGCTCGTCGATCTCTTCATGATATTCAAGAAACTCCTTCTCAGCAATCTAGTGATAGTGATTTACATGCTACTGTTTTGCAACGAACACCTTCTTATGGAAATCATCATGATCCATCAGATTCTAATTCAATTTCTAGTACATCCTTTTTATCTGCAATGTCATCTCAAGAAGATATTGCTTTAGTTGATCTGCATAATCAAATGGATAAACCTATTATTGAATCACCTTTGTTGATGTCATGTTACATGGCTCACATGACACAGCTTCAGTGCTATCAGTGGTTTCAACAGCCTCCTTTACCTCATTTTATCAATCAGATGGATGGACATCATAATGGACCATATAAAGATTTTATTTTTCATCGTACTCATACTGCTTGGAAGCCAAAATTTGTACCCCTAACAGAAGGATTCACATCAATACACATGGTTGATAAAAGCAGAGTATCAAGTTATCGGCAAAAGGTTAGATATAACCATAGATCTATGTCTGCACATTCTGATGAAGAATTTCAGCCCGGCTCAGTTCATCTTGACATTAAAAAAGGTTTGTAAAATGAAATAATGGTAGATTTTTTAAATTAATTATTAAAAAAAATCCATCTTGTTTAGTGTAAAAATAATCCATCTTGTTAAACAGTGACTTTAAATCAATTTTTATTCTGTTCAAAACTATGTAATTCCAATTTTTGAGATTAAAATAATACTTTCTGCATTATCAAACTTTATAAGTTTTTTAATAAACTGTATAGCTTTTTAGTTTTATTTATATTTCTTATATTTAATGTGTAACTATAGCTTTTTTCTAGAATTATACAACTTTTATTTAATTACTCTCCAGTATCTGTTTTTTCTTTGTTTTGCTCCAAAATGTACTATTACTGTATCTAATCGAAGCTCAGTGGTGTAATAATAGTGCTTTGCGTTTCCAAAGCAAGGGTCTCTGGTTCAATTCTCTGGCTGGGCAAGGTTGACTCAGCCTTTTGACCTTTCTATGGGTAGATAAAACTCATTGATAAGTATGCTTGAGAACTAAACACTGAAGGTTTTGTGTTAAGCCACTGCCTAACTGGGACATATTTATTTTTTGACTGATGACCCTATGACCCTCTATCAAGAAAACATGGCCACTATAGGCCTTGGCTTCATGAGGCTATCATGCTACTGAGTTTAGTTTAGTTTATCTAATCACTGCATGTCTACCATTAGAGTTATGTTTTTTATTTAACAAAAACACATTTAAAATTCTGAAAATTTTCTTTTATAGATGGCTGCACATCTGGTGACCAAAGCTCAAAAAATGCATCTAAAATAATTTTGGTTATCAAATTAAGTGGTGATGTACATTTTAAGATATCTCCATTATTGGTTGAAAGTCTGAGAAGGTATTTCCTTTTTTTATGCTACAAATTGTATGATTGATAAAATAATAAATTTTTCATCTTATTTTGTATTATATTACAAGACAAATGTAGTTTTTTTGTTGGTTTTTGATTTATCAGTCTACAGACTAAGTGACTAAAAGTGCTCTGTATCAGTTATTCATTTCTCTTTTTTAACTAGATAAAAATTATGTGTTTCAAAAATATAAAAATTTGTACTTTAATTTCTGTTTCAGATTAATAAAAATGTTGATCTGCATCTGTAAAGAATTTAATATGCTAAGGATTCCTACTAAACAAAAAGGATAATTAGAAGTATTGGCTATTTTTATGCAGACTAATTTCATATAATGTAACATAACATTTCTGCTAAGACTACTTTTTGGTTTGAAATGAAATAAAATTTGTCCAGTTTTTATTATTTATTTACTAGTGCAATATTACTAACATTTTATTCAAGGAGCTTAATAGGTCGTGCAATATCATTAATTTTTGGCATATAATTAATATACATTTGGTAAATAATATACTCTCTAAAAGTAAAGAACATCAAATATTTTTCCTTTTTTCAGTTCATTTATTATATTTCATTTGCTTGCTCTGCATATTTTTCACTTTTAATGTGTTGAATGATTCCAAGTTTTAAACTATTTCACCAAACGTGGTAAATTATTTAGGATTTTAGATACTCTTATTTAGTGATTTCTAAACTGTTGTATTGTGAGTTACTAGCAGTTTGCATGGATATTTTTGGTTGGTCACATTAACATTCAAAAATATGTCTCAACAGGATAATGAAATTATTTCAACTTTCAGAAGTGAATTCTAAAAATGCTTCCAAGGTTTTAAAAAAAATTCAATAATTGCAGTTTGCCAAATCAACTTGCATATATTGATGCAGAAGAGATCTCTACTTGTGTCATGGATATTTTGATTTTCAAGAAGACAAAGCTGCTTTTGAGTTGCAGCTGATTGATTTTTAAAATTGTTTATCTGTAAAATTGTTTTCTTCACATTCTGAAGATAAAGGACATATAGTTCTTGAAGAAAAATCCTAATTTTTGTCCTGGTTTCTCTCAAAGTTCACCTGTTAAAAATTAGTATAATAACATACATACTGATTTACACCTGTATAACTGCATTTGTATAGCAGCCTCTAATAATTTATACAACTTTAAAATTGTTGATGATAAGAAGAGTTCCATCCTTAAAGTTAATGATATCTATTATTAAGTTTAATAATAGATAAAACTTTAATAAAAGATCACATTTGTAATTTATTACTAATTGCTTTTCAATTTGTTTTTCATGTAGAATTCATTTTTAATTTCTTTTGTTGTGTAATTAAAATAGATTGACTTGAATCAAAAGTTTGCAGGTAATAAACAAATGTATGTTTTTGTTTTCTCAAAAAGGTTGGTAATTCGTTTTGTTAACTAGGTTTAAATATGATATGGTAGGCCAGAAGCTTTATAATTTTGATAACTATTAGTCTAGTTTGTTAACTTTGTAGAAATATTAAAATAATGTCTTTTTAATGTGATTCATAAGAAATTTATAAGATGATTTATTATCAATTAAAGACGAGAATATTTATTACCTTGTTTTAAAAGATAACAGATTTTAAAATGAAAATATTATGAAAATATTTTGGAGATGATATGCGTATGTAAGTTTATACAATGAAAAAAAAATCTTAAATTTAAAAGTGTATATATATATATATATATATATATATATATTCATGTTAGAAAATAAATATGTATTTTAAGAGAAATAAATTAAATAAAATGTGTGCAGTATAGATCATCTTGTGGTTTTATATCTAATTTACCGTTTATTTGTATTGTAATTTTCATGAATATCGAAAAAACCTTTTTTAGAATTACTAAAAAATAAAGTTATATAAGGAAATATATTTGCTTGAGACTTATTTCTTGTCATTCTTTAAATTTATTGTAAGCAAGAAACAAAGCTCCTAAGCCTTATGTATTTATAAAAATGTTTGTCAAGTAATTATCATTTGTCAAAATTTACTCACCATTCGATTGGTATATTAAATATTTTCCAAGGAAAAAAGCAATTATGATCAACATATTTAAATAAAGTCAGAATTTTTACTTATTTTAGTAAGCTTTAATTTATTCTTTTGTACTGTGTTGCTAACTTGAATATGACAACTTAAATTTTGCTTTTATTGCAGTTTTATTGATGTACTGACACCTACTTTAGCCCAGTTACATCCACTTACTATTGTTAATCACCTTCATGTACTTTGTTCTCATGAAGTGCAACAAAGTAATCAACTTAAGAAAGAAAAAGTTCTTCATTTGAGTCAGTTACGTGCTCAAATGATTGAAAAATATAAGAAACGATCAATAAATAATTCTGATAAGTATCCTGATGGAAGTTCTGAAAATTTGGGCAGTAACTATGAAGAAACACGTACTATCCATACTAGAACTCTCATAAAAATATCAAAGGTAAATTTTTATATTAGTTTGCTATATTTATGGAACAAAAATATTTATTATTTTTTTTCTGAATTTTATTTTGTATAATCTATGTTTTAACTATTTTCAATGAACATGAAATTTTAAGTATTCGCATCCTTTAAATCATCATAAATATCAAAGCTCAATTGTGTGTTTCTGGTTGTTATATTTTGTATGTTTATGTTATATTTTGTAAGTTTCTGGTTGAAATTTAAGTTTTCATCTTTCTTTAATTTTTTATTTACCAAGAACTTTTTCACTTAAATATCTTGTGATAAAAATATATTTTGAAATTATAGTATTTATTGATTTTTTTTTTTTTTTTTTTTTTAGTATTTTGAATTTTATCTCATTATTCGTTTGTCTTTTTTTACTGAATCATTTGTATTTTGACATGTCAGTCTAATAAGACATTTATCTTATTTCATCTTATATCAATCTACTTTTGAAAATGCTTCAAATGTTCATATTGAATTGTCATAAGTAAGAAGTGGTCATAAAGTCACAATCCAATGTTTTTAGTCAAATTATAGTGGTTACCACTTTTGATAAAGAATTAAACAAGCCAACTTAGCAGGTATATTTGAAATTCCCTGTACTTCAACATCTGTGTTACCCATATGTGTATGACGAATATACTTTTTGTTTTAACTCGCTTATATATCCATGGATTGTATGTTATTTTAATTTATTGGAAATTTTTGTAATAACTATGAAGAAATATGTACTATCCATATTAGAACTAACATGTACTAACCATACATGAAAGTTCATAAACAACTGTTTTTACTAAAGAAAAGGGAATTCAAATAATTCATTGATTTGTTCGGTTTCAAGTATTTTATTTTGAGGTGGAATCTATGCTAAGTGTACAATAAATTATTTATATTCTCTTAATAAATCAGTTTGAATATTTGATTATCTCTGATTAACAATAAAATTTTCAGTTTGTGTTTCACTCTAAAATTTTAACTTTAATCTTAACTCTGGATTTAAAACTGAAAAAATCAATAATTTTTTATGTATCTCATAAAACACATTTGAAACAATATTTGGTCTTTACTACAAGAGAATATTATCAAGTATTTGATGTGTAAGATAATAAAAACTTTCTACTGCCTAGGAAATCTTATTACTTAGATTCTTGATGTTATATTCACAGGTTGGATATTTTTTTATAAATTAACTAAATTAACCATTTTTTCCCTACATAACAAAATGGTGTTGTAGTTAAATATCACTATCATATAGTGCTTACAAATAGTCTTTTGAATTTAAATATATTATTTTTTAATATTGCAATATGTATTTATTATTTTTCTTCTCACATTCAACCTTGAAAAAAGATGCAGAAACCAGTTATGTTTTTATAATTAAAAATTTAATTTGATCATAAATTTACCTATTCATTTACATACATGCAAAAAATTTTTTACAAATGTTATTTGAAATATTTTAGCATTACTAACAACATGGTCTAGTACCCATGTGGTATTGATAATTTACACTAATTAATTAAAGTAATAAAATAAGTGATACAGCAATAAAAAAATAACTACAGGCTGGAAAAATAATTTATGGGAATAAAACAACGACCTATGGAAAAAAATTCTATCTCTATGCTGTCCAATTTTGAGGACTTTGAAAACCTGTTGAGCTCAGTCCTTCAGCATTATTTTCACTATCCACATTCCTATTATAGAAGTATGTATCATCTTTTTTATTCTAAGAGCTTGTAGGATTTGATTACTTCATATTTGTGATTTTTTTGTCTTGAGGACTCAGTAGAATGTCAAACTTGAATAATATGCAGACTTTTTTCTTCCAGTAGACTCTGAATTCAGACTCTGACCTCTGCCTTATCTGTAACTACCTCTGCAGTCTCGAACTCCCATCTGTCATCAATCTTCTTCCCCTGCTCTCTCTAAATGATTTATCTGTAATCCTACACTTTTGTTGTAAACTTCCCGGAAAATGGAATCATAAGTAATATAATTTTACAAGAGAATGAAATTTAAAAAAAGATTTCGAGCCAGTGAATACAATATTTGTTATCATAGATGAAAATATTTGCAGGATCTAAATTTCTTTTAAATGCTTCATGTGTCTTTTAAATTAAAATTACGTACTAAAAAGTTTTTTATTTTTGCAATTCATGGTTCAGATACTCATTTTATTCAAAGCAAGTTTACTGTGAAAAATTTGTTATTTGAGTGTCCATCAGATTTAAATATTAAACTTGTATGCTTTTGGTTGCTTTTTTTACATTTATTTCTATATTCGGATTTCAGATAAAAACTGATAATTATAAACTATCAATGTTTTAGACTAATCTCTTGATCTAATTTCTCAAATTTAACTAATATATTAGAATTTCATTGCTTAGTATTTATTCTTTTTTAATAAAAATTGAATATATTTCTTTAATAAGAAAAAATATAGCTTATTTTAAAATTAACATTAATAAAATTAAATCTTTTGAAATCACATTAATGTTTTATTATGATATTAATAGTGTGTTAATTGAATTTGGTAAAAATATTTTACTCCTGTGTTCCCTAGAAAACTAGATTTTTGGATTCCAGTTTGAGAAATTTTATTTGATATTACATAGTTTTTCTCTGAGCTCTTTATAATGTGCAAATACCTTTTTGTAAAAAATTTGTTTTTTACATGTTGATTTATTTGGAAATATTAAATTGTTTGAAATGGAATAAATGAGACGTGTTATTTTTTGTGTTATAAATTGCATTATACAATGAGTGAAGAAATACAGAAATAAATATTTTGAACCTCTGCTTTTTTATAAATTTCGTTTCTTTCATCTTATGCTTTATCTCACTCTTCTTTAGTGCTGTGATATCCTTCTCTGCATACATTTTTTTTTCTGATTTTTTGTCTTTATGTAAAATGTTGCAATGTTTGATACTGTTATAATTTTCTCTATTTCTAATTTTAAGTACTCAAACAACTTTCATTTCAGTTATTACTGAAACATGTACCATACTGGCCTCAATTATTCATCCTTTTTTTATTTAATGTTTCACATGCATGTTTTGAATGCTTGGTGGATGATATTCGATGTTGATAACAAATAAACAAATATATGTACATCACTGAATAACACTTCCAGTAATCATATTAACTTCACAATGGAGTTCGTATAATTGCTGTTTGAATCAGTTATGACAAGCATTGTACCTGACATTCCCATGTGTGCATTCACTCAGTATGTGATTGATTCGAAAATTGAAAATGGTAAATATTTAGAAAGTAAGAAACAGGCAATTTTTACATCAGTAATTTACTTCAGTAAATTTATCTAAATTTTATTTATTGATTTTTGAAAAGTAAATTTACTTTTAGTTCATAAAAAAAGTTATCTTTGTAACAAATATTCTTTTATATTAAAAGAATGTTTGATATAAAAGTAGTTAATTTCATGAACTAAAAATATAAAATTCTTAACTAAACTTATTGAAGCTCATTAAATTGTGAGTTAGTAAAATGTTTTAATATTTTCTTGGCCAGTTGTATTTTTGAATGCACATATACAAATACATTTTTATATGCATGAATGCATATATTCACATTGCATTTTTTATTTCAAAATGAACATTTATGATAAACTTTTCATATCATTAGTAAAATTGTAACTTTTAACCAGTATTTTACTTATATTATATATTTTTTTTACTAATCAATGGGTTTAGAAAAATAGTTTTTATAAAACATATCTTGCTTTTTTATTAGTGTAATATTTCTACACATAATAAATACACTTTGCAGAATAAATTTTGAGAATTTTATATTTTCCAGAAATAATACATAAATGATTATTTTGTTATATGAAAAATGTTTCTTAAATATTTAAGTATTTACCAGGTCTTAAATATTTAAGCATTTTAGAACTATGCACTGCTGATATCAATGCATGTTATTCGAATTTTTCATGTAAGCTAAGTATTAGTCATGTATGCTATATATTAGTAGAGGCAAATTCTTGAACATATTTTTGGTTTTCAGTATCATTTGTATTTGAAAAATAATAAATGGAAGTTATTGCATTGTTTGTTGAACTTAAAACTGTAGATTTTGGTTCAATTAATCCTTGTGTACAAAAAGTGACAGAGTCCAACAAAGAATTTTATGTTCATTTCATCAAATATTTTTGATATTTTTGATGTTTATTTATTTTATTTATTGTTTATTATAGGATTTTATTTATTTTAAATATTTCTAAATGTTATACGTTGTTTAAAATGACTTAGTTCCACAATTTTATACAAAACTGAATTTATTTAAATTTTAAAATATTGTTTTAATTTGTAAGGTAATCAGTCATGTTCTATTTGAAACTCAGTAACTCAGTTTTTTAAATAAATATTCATTTTTTGACACATTTAATAATTTATTTTGCTTGTAGTGATATTATATTTTTTTAAAAATTTTGTTTTAGATAAATATCAGCATTATGCAAGCATCAATTGTTGAAGAAGTTATTGCATTTTCTGCTCTTGATAATTTAAAAGATTTAACTTGTGTTTCTTTACTTTCCATTTGTATTGACAATACATTGATTCAATTATCTCACAGCTGTCAAGCAAAGAAAGTTATTCAGACTTTTGCTGACTATTGTAATGGTAATGTTGCTCGTACTAAGATAAATGAACGATCATCTAAGAAAGCTAAAACAGACTCTTTACCTACAGAATTGTTAAGTGTAGAAACTAGTGAGACTCAACAAGAAGAGACAATTTTGTCTGCTTCAATTGTTTGCATTCATTGTCAATTGAGAAGACTTAAAAATAATAGTAGTATTTTAAAGGAAGCTATGCTAACAGTGATACCTTACCACAGGAGCAAAGTTGAATTCACTTTTGAAAACCATTGTTTTGGAAGACAAACATCAAAACCCATGGATAAGCAAGATGTGTTTTTGGATTCTGATTGGAATCAGTATTTAGATGAAGAAAAAATGGGTTTTATTATGTTTGAATGTGGTCTTGAAGATATTGGTGTAAAATTTGTCAAAAGATGGGGTTATGAATCTACAAAAAATAATGAGTTTGATGAACAGAAGCATACTGCAAAATCATCTAGTGAAATAAAAGCAACCAAGAATAAATCTGCTGAGCATCATTCTCCTTCAAAGCATAACAAATCATGTAAATGCAATGAGAAATTGGATACAAAAATGTCTTTTCCTTCATGTATATCAGAATGTGGAAGTTATAGCAGTAGTAATAATAAATATAATATATGTGATCAAAATCTAAAAGGTGATGCTTCTTCTTTCATAATTGAGCTTAAAACTGTGTGGTTTAACTTTGCTGCCCCCCCTAGAACTCCGAACACTCGCAAGATTGATTTTACCAGGTATAATATAAATTTCATTTTATTAAATTTATTTTTAAAGACTTTCTGCATTAGTAATATTATATCCTCTTTTAATATATTTGGATATCATCTTTCTCACTTTTACTAACAAAATTGGTGGGAAAAGGAAAAAAAAAAAATTTTTGATTGCAAATGACTTTTCATCGTTCTCAATGCAAACTTTTGATTCTGGTAACATGAAATTTTCAATACATGATTTTTTATATTTTATTTTTTTGCATCTTTGAAAAAAAATCATGTAATTTATATAACACTTCCTTGTTTCTGTACTATTTATATTCTTCAAAACTTTATTAAACCAAATGTTATTTGTCAAATTTTACTCCAATGAAAAGTGTGGCTTATATGTTTTGTCTAGTGACAAAGCATATAATCCAAATTCGATTGACAGAATTCTTTTGCTCCAAAAAATGTTTGTTTCTGTATCATTTATGTTTCAGTATGCCCCATAAGTAGAGATATTATTCGTTAATTATTCCATGTATACAATTTAATTTTTTAAAATTTAGATTAGATTGGCACTTGCTAAGTACAGCCACACCATCAATAAATGCATGGCTTAAACCAAGTGATCGCCTTCTTGTTTCCATAAGAAAAATGGCTAAAGATGCTGGTCAGAGATCTGCTGCTGCAATGGCTTGCTTAATGGCAGAAGCTTTAGAAGTGCAAAGCATTCATATGCCAATAAAGGTATGTTTTAAAAATATGTATATATGTTCTATTAATTGATTATACATTTATATGCATTGCTGGAATATTTTCTTTAAAATATTAAGTCACAATTTATCACCTTTTCATAAGTTTATTTTAATATTTTATTGTCTTAAATTTGTATTTGATATTTTTTATTAGAAGAAATTATTGTTTTCTCATTTTGGTCTAAATTCTATTTTGCTCTAGAAGAAATCCTCAGCTAAAGAAAGTAGTATAAAAATTTAAATTGATGAAAAAAGCCACTTTAATGTAAATAACTCACTAAGTTGAATTGCAAGTGGCATCACTATGAACATCACTATCATGAAATCGTGACCCATATCTTTCTCACTTTTCATTGTTATATGGCATAACTCACAAAAATGAAATAAAAGTATAACTCATAAAAATAAATCGTAGAAGCTGAAAATATAGTTATTTTCATGAAAATGTTATTTATATTTACTTACTTAATATAAAAGTGCACATAATATTAGTTGAACTATTTGATCAAGAATAACAAATTATTAAATTGAATGAAAATATTTTACTTTTGCCAACAAAAATAATTGAAATGCACATTATATGAATTCTTAAAACTCTTATTAGGTATTACTATTAATACTAAAATTTCATTAGGATACAATTACTCTAAGCCTCCCTGGTCATAAAATACATTTTCCTGTACAATCCTTTTGTCTCAGGATAAAATATCTATGTCAATATCTATGCATTCCAATTTTGATAATATTTTTAGTGATTTTGACAGAGTGCTTAATCATTTTGCTAGTCTTCAAAGAATGTTTATTCTTTTAAGTCACTAAGTGGACACATACAGCTAAATGGATTGTTTATTGAAACAGTGGATTGCTAAAATATTTAAATTTAAACATGTATAGACTGCAATGTTTCCCCTGGAAATACAGCAGTTTTACTATTTTTTAGTGTTATTTGTTTAAATAATTGAACTAATTAATTAAAATTTTTTAATGATCAAATTTTTTTTTGAATTTTTATTAAAAGGAAAAATTTATGTATTTTTTGCAGAGTAAATACCATGCCTTTAAATTATCACCTTTAGCGAAAACCCTTCAAGAAGACCCATCGTGCCAACTATTGATGGTTTTAAGACGCTATCTGAAACAAGTAGATCTTGAAAATATTGAAGAAAATCTTACTGCAGATTATATTCCTTCAACAAAAACACTTCATAGGGGCTTAATTGCTTTAAGTCGTCAATGGAAAAATGTACTATATATGCCTTTTCTTGTTGAGCAGAATATTAGATTTCGTAAAAATTTGCGCCCTCTTAATTTATCTTTTTCTGCTCCAAAAATTGATGCCATGCTATCCAGTAATGAAGATGCTGATAAGTTATCTTTAGATGAATGTGAAATTACTGATGAAACTACTAATTTATTAATTGCTGAAGGGGGTTCATTAGCTTTAGGACAGAGTCAAAGAGTTTTATCAACACAAAGTACACCTCCAATAAAGTCATATTCTAGTCCTGAAACAGGTTCACGCTCAAGTAGTAGTCAACAAGAAATAACAGAAGAAGCTGTAAGTAGTGGATCTGGTGCACAAAAATCTAGAAGAAAATTACCTAGCTATCCTCCACGCACCTCACGAGCAAGTGTAGCATTTCCTCTATTAGGCGGACCTCTAGATTCACCTGGTCGATATGCAGGAGGCATGAATGGCAAAAGCAATGGATTTAATTTACAGCAATATGGTTTAAATGCTATAACTAAACTTAGAAGGAATGATAGCAGGCATAGTTTGAAGTCCACTACATGGAGTTTGTCAAGCATTGAACCTAACTTGCAGTCTTCTGTATTTGGAACTCCCCAAAAAGGTTTTGTGAATGGTGATGTGGATCCTGAGGATGAAGATTTGTATAACTGGATGGCAAGGCAACAAGATTATATCCGTAATACCAATAATCAGAAAAGAATAGAGCAAGCACAGTTTGAGTCTAAAAAAAGTACTTTTGCTACCGATAATAGTTTTGAAGCAGAAATTCCAAAGTCAATTGCAGCTGCTGTTAATTTTGCTCCCTTAAGTATTCAACTTGCTGATGCTCATGTAATATTTCAGCCCCTTCTAAATAGCATAGGTGTTCCAAATCAAGCTCATCACACATCTTTTAGTGTTATATTTGGACCTAAAATATCAGTCTCTGGAACTGTTGAAATGTTAAAAATTGATATTGTAGAATCTGAATATCAGAGCAGTGTGCGTCAAAAAAAAAAGTCTAACAGGAAGCAGACAAATATGCATGGTAAATTTTTTATTGATACAAGTATGGACACACCAACTTTTATTTGTGATAAATTTTCTCTTGAGATGGAATTTAGAGAGACATTGTATCAGAAAGGGGAGACCATAAGCAATGATTTCCTGATTTCTTCCCCTGCTTTAATGTTATTGTCAAATGGTTCAAAACATTCTATTATTATTAATTTTACTGTTGATATAAATTTTGTTGCACAGCAAGTTAATATGCCATTGCTTCGTCTTCTACACCAGTTTTCTACTATGTATGAAAATATTAAAGAAACAAGACTAGAATTAAAAGCAAATAGACCAAGTTCTTTCAAAGAAAATGCAAAGAATGAAAAGAAAGGGTTTTCACCATCAGAAAGTCAAACAGGTAGTTACAGATTAAATTCTTCCAAACCACCATCTACAAAATTTAATACATCAACCCCAACTCCTACAAAATCTATTGGCGTTGCGAACATAACAGCTGGAATTCGTCGGCCTCATACTCTTTCACAAAGACTCAGAGCTAGCACTAAAGGGTATACTAATCTTCAAGAAATGACATCAAAAGATGATCGTTCATGCAGCCCACTTAGTTTTACCTTAAGTGAATCTGTTGCAATTGATATACCTGACACTTGTTCAGCTCCTGTTTCTGAACATACATTGTTGGGTGAAATAAAAAGACTTCAACCTAGATGCTGGAGAACAATGTTCTATCTTTTGGATCTATATGATACAATGCCTGAGCCAAAAACTGTTAATGAAAGGTGAGTTAATGAGTTTATTTAAGAACGACTGTATGTAAGCAGTTATAATTTAAGTAATTTTAAAATTTTTTCTTCAATTTCTTATGTTAGAAATAAATTTCTGTTTTATGAAAAGGTGCAAAATAGCACAGATAAACAGGTGATTATATTTGATCTTATAGGTTCAACTGATGCTGTAAAATTTTAAATTATTTAAAGATTATTTTTTAGAGGAAAGTCATTTTCTCTGTATGTATGTTTATGTATATATATGAATGTATATATGTAAATATATATAGGTATTTATGTATGTATGTTATGTTTGGCAATTCTGTTTGGGAAAATCATTGTATTTATTACTTTTATAGTAAGTGCTTGTAATTATGATTTATTTTGTATACATTTCTATTAGGAATATTGAAAAGGAAATTTGTTTTCTGTTTATGCATGTTAAATCCTTATTTTTAAAATGAAAATTAACTTTACTTACTTGTTAATTTGAACTACTATAGCTGAAACCAGCATAAATGTATTTTCTATGGAGTAAGGAATGTTAAATATGTAATTTTTTTGGAAATATTTTGGATCATCTTTTAGATTGAAAGAAGATTCCACTAAGAATTAATAAAACTTTCAAATTACTGAAATTATAAATTTTTGTATATTAAATTATTTTGAGTTCATAAATTGATTAAGCACATCATGTGGAGGTTAATTGATGGTTAGTGAGATGAATTATACTACTTCTGAAATACTTTACATTTTATTTCTCTATATCTTATGAGACAATGTAAATCAATGCTAGTGGCCACTATTCATTTAAAATTTTCATTATGTTAAAAGTTATATTTCGGCTGTAAATATCATATCTTTTAAAATAATTTTGATTGGATATGACAAGATGTAAGAATCCTTGTTTTGGTTGGAAACCACAAAGTTTTGTTTTATTTCCTGACAATAGTTTGAGATTGTTTCAAATTTTTAAGTACAGTTTATTTATGTTGGTGAATTATTACAAAACTAAACATTCTTGTGTTGCCTATGCATCAATAATGATGATTTTTTCAATAATGTTTTTTATGAAGCTTGGTGGTATCCTGCTTCACGTTCCTAAAGTAAAGGTCAGAGGTTCTTTCGTCAGGTTGGGCAAGGTTGACTCAGCCTTTCATCCATTCAATGGGTGGATAAAACTAAGTATTAAGCTATCTAAGCAATGGAGGTTTTGAGTTAGGCGGACCACCTAACCGGGACATATGCTTCTCAGCCCAGTGCTTTCAATCATGGAAACAGATATGGGCACTGTAGGCTTTGGCCCCACAGACCTGTTGTTGTACCACTGACTTTAGTATTTTTTTAAATAGTTGTTCCATCTATACATTTGATATTGTTATATTTGTTTTTAAATAAATCCCTTCATGATTATACTGTCAATTTAATTAAACTATATCAAGTTAATTTTTAACATTTTACTGGGATTTTTGTTATGTTTGTATTTTTAAATTTTATTTTTGTTTCTTTGAGTTAGGATATGCAGGGTATTATTAAGCTATTCAGTGGAATTATTTTAAGATATTGTTTTGAAATGATTGTCTTTTAACTCCACATGTGAAATCTTATTTGAAGTAAACTGATGGATTTTAAATTTTTCTCACATTTTCACTTACAAGTAGAGCATATTTTAGTAGCAACAAGTAGAATTAATGTCATTAATAAGTAATGATAACTATTTACATGAATATAAATTTTCTTCTTAAACTGAAATGAGTGATGTAGCACAATAGAATGTGAAGTTCCAAAACATTTACTTAAGTAGTCTTAGTAGTAATGTCACAAAATATTATAACTGCCACTGCATATCCTGCATAGGTTTAAATTATATCATTTATCGGAAACCTTAGAGTTGGTATTTTAAAAGCTAGAAGTCTGATTTTTAAAAAGATTTTATGCATTTGTTTTAATGCCGGATATTATTAAATTTTAATAAGATTTTACAAAAATATCACTTTAGCCCAAGAATCCATAATTGTATCACAAATATTAGTAGCAATATGATTTCTCATGTAAAGCCTAAATATAGGGTATCCAGCTCTAATTGTATAAGAATCCAATAATATCTTTGATAGACATTGATTGTAAAAATATTTTTCATTGTATAGTAGATAATCTAACAGTCTAATGTTGTAAGGTATTTGAATATTCATTTGATCTTGCCTTCTGGAAGGATTTTACTAGAAGTAGATTTTATTTCTGGATTTTATGAAATCATGAGAATCTGATATATCCACCTCAATTGACATGTATGCAAAATGTTGAAACACAATCCTATCTTTTGTTATTAAACTGTGATTTGGATTTCTCTCCTTGGAAAGTATATGCTATAGTGAACACAGCTTTTTTTTTGCTTGAAGTGCTGTATGAAGAGTTAGCAAAGTGTTTTATGAATTATAAGAGGAGATAAAGCACTGTCTTGCATGTTATTGAATTAATTATTTTTTTGTAAAAATCATGAATTTAACTTTTTATGCGCCTATAATTTATGTTTAAGTTTATTCATAATATATATAGAACAAAAATTAAATATAATGTTGAAAATCCAAAATTTACCTATTTATAAAAATATTGATTTTTCCTCAACTCTTATATCTGATGATCTTTAGGGGGCTATGTTAGAATTGAGGAAAGCATGTTCTTTTCTAATTTCTAAAAATGATATAGAATAGTTTGTTGTATATTTTTTAAAATTTTTATAGCAATATAAACTGATGGTTCTTCTGAGAAATACTTATAAAATTATTTTGTGTACTCTGTGTACCCTCAATTTCTCAACAAAGAATGTGCTTCAATTTAAGGTAGTATAATTTGGCCAATTTTTCTCATACAGCATTGAATTATTTCGATTCTATGTGGAAATATGTGATGGAACTGTTTATATAAAAATGAATCACATAGTTGAACTTGGTAGACATAAATTTCATGATTTTAAGGGGGTTACATTTATTGATTTTAAAGTCTTTAGTTTCTTCATTTTAGACTTTTTAAACAAATGAACTTCTGCTGTATATAATATGAGTATTGCATCTATGTTTTCTACTCTGAAATAATTAGATAATTTAGTATCAAGGAAATTTTTTTAAAATTCTATAAGTATCATACTCTGTTTGCCACCAGAAATGCAACACCAAGAAGGAACAGAGGAATCTCACCAAAATTTATTTGGTAGTTAACACATTGTACAAAAATCAAACCATTGAAATTACATTTCCTTGTGAAGTGTGGGTGATAATAAAATTAGTAATGTGGGTATAGACACCACACATTGTTTGCTATAACTGCTTCCACACTTGTCGGTATAGAATCAAAGAGACTGGATGCATCCTTGTGGTATAGCACTGCATGTTACTTCTATATATTGCCTAAGTTGATGCAGTGTAGCAGCAAGTGATTTATCCTTGGCCAGTTGTGCAAGCACAGACAACACATTTCCAAATGATTATAAATCGGGAGAAGTAGCAAGCCAACAAATTCAATCTGATGGGTAAAGAATTCTTCAGCATTATGTGCCTAGAGGTTGCACTTTATCTTGTTGGAAAATGGAAGCACTGAATGTATAAGAGAACATAGACTCCAAAACATGAGAGGTATAGTACTTGCTGTTCAGTATACCTGTAGTGCATAGTAAAGGGCTGTCTTATAGTAAAATTCAATACTACGCTAAAGTAATATACATAATTTAGGACCAGTGTGCTGATTCATAACACAATATCTCGGTAGTATTCTCACCACAGTATTTGCAGATTAAAATCCTATCATGGACTTACTAGCAGGGCAGGATTTGTTAGCAAAGATAATATTGTTCCATTATGTTAGCCATATTCGTCATTCATTGCATCATTGGCTACACCTGTGGATTCAGGTCAAGGATAAATGAAACATTGTACATCTTATGATCATCCTAGTCAACAGCAAAAGACAAATCCTAATTGTCCTAGCATACTTCCTTGTACCTTGCCCAGAATCAGGCTTTTCTAGTTAAAAGGGAACAGTGAGGAGTCTGCATAATTTAGAAGCAGAAGCTAAGCAGAAGACCCCCAATACTTGGTCTGCCTCCCCCAAAGGTATTATTTTAGTTTGAGGACTATACGACCATGATAATGTTGAATTGTACAAGAAGACACAAAATGATATATAACAGACTAAATTTGTGCTGTGGTTCATGATGTGTCTGAAGGTTCCATCTTTGCCATGTATATGTTATGCTTTTCATCATGTGCAATGGTGAAATGAAGTGGGTGAAAGCAGTCCCTCAAGGCCATTATTCTCTCCCATATCCAGCCATTAAAGATTTGCATCCCAGTTGCTGGTTTCACCCAACTCATTCACAATTTTAGTAAAGGATAATTTGTAACCCTAGACTACTTTTCTTCCTCAATTGAACTCAGGAACTCAGACTCAGTAAAAAAAAAGGATTGATTTCTTCCACAAGGCATAGTATATAATCTCATCTCTTTTTAGGTTGCACTTGCAGGGGGCACTACAGTCGCCGAGAGTGTGTATATGTTGTAGTAATGATTTGGCACTAATGCTTGATGTAAATTAATTGCATGTGGTTTGCATGCTTCCTTCAAAGTGTTGAATTTTGGGTTTCCAGCAGTGTAGGATAAAATATATCTGAGTGGTTAAAAGAAATTTAACATAGAAATTAATCTTTAAAATAATAATGCATTAAAGTTTTCCAATTTTGTTAAAAATGTGTTTTCTTTATTGAATTCTTTATTGCAAAAAATTTAATGTTATATTTTGAAATTAAAATTTAGTTATTTTTACTAAGTACTTAAGGAATATAAAAATAAAATCATGAATTAAATAATTGTAATAAATAAATAATCTTTTTCAATATTTATGTTTACATTCCAAATAAAAATTAAATAATGAACTTTTTAATTTGTGCTTACTCTGTAATCAATTAAAAGTTTTCAGTTGAAATTTCAAAGCTGTTCATTTACAGATGTTCAACTGTTCATATTACGTCACAAGACAGAAAGTCTGTAGACGTTTCTGAAGAATATAGAGGAAGTGGAAAGTATGAACCTCTTAAAGAGCAACAAGCTGATATAGATGTAGCTGATAATACTTGCTATAATGTGAATGCAGTGAAAAGTGATTTGTCAAAAGATAATTTAAAAGGTTTTGCTAAAAGTAATTTAATTTTGATTTTTTAAAAGAATGTTGAAATTTAGATTTTCAAATTATCAAAGAATATTGTGTAAATATATTTCAATGAATGTAAACCAAAACATTTTTTATTCATTGTAAATATTCAGGTAATGTTTGAATGCTTTTTTTAATATATATGAAAACAGTAACTTAGTTACTAGGAAAACAGTAACTTAGTTTAGGTTTTTATATATTCTCTGTTGTAGTTTCTTGATTATATAATTGTACACTCTCAATATAGGACAGTAAAATTTATAAAAAATCAGAATTTATTAATTAGTTGCAAATAATTTAAATTTCTTTATTTTTTGGTGTATACAATAATTTTAAATTTTGTATTCTATATAGTTATTTAAATTAGTCCTGCTATGCCTAGTAATATCAAGCTAATAATGGTTGTGATCAATACTGTTGTTTATTTAAGTGAAGTTATGGCATGATCAAACTGTTTACTGTGTAGTGGGAATTAATGAAGCTATGGTTCTAGTTTTCAAACTTTTTAAAGGTTTTAGAAAAAGTTCAATGTAACTCTAGCAATGTTGATCCGTGAAAGCATGTAGAGAGTGATTAAACTTTTTGAGTACTTGCTGTGCATAAATAATTTTTCTTGAGATACAAGTTAGATGTTAAATAGTTCAACACACAGCTAATGCAACTTCTAATAAGCTGGTAGGTAAATTATTTGTAGTTAGTTACCATTGATTATAATGAGTTAAAATAACAATGCTAATTTAACAAACTGTAACTTGATAGATAACTCTATATTTAATATATCCAAGCTTGGCATTCCTAAGATAAATACAATCATTGGTATCTCATTTCTAATCTTTACACAATATGAGTTCTTTATTCTGAACATGGAATATAGTTTTTTAAATTTCATGGAACATGTTCAATGTACTTTGCCAATGCTTTTAATATTTAATAATCAAAGGGTATCCACTTATTTTAAATTAAAAATTTTGAGCTTTGGAAAATATTTTTTATAATAAATATTGTAAAATCGTCTAGCATATTTTGAATATGGGTCTTTATAATTACAATAATGTTTCGTCCGTTTTTTAAATCATTTCAGAAAAGTTTGTAAAACACAGTGTCACGAATTTTGTAAAGTGATTCTTATTCTGAATGGAAGATTACTAAGTGATGTTAAATAGTTAAAGAACATTTACTGCATGACTATTTCTTGAAAGGTTGAATGGTGCTGTATTCTTGATCTTATATATCTTCCTTCATATACACAACAGCACAAAAAAGTGAAAATTGTAGTTTCTTCAAAAGAAAAAAAAATTGTGAAGGAAAAATCTACTTGCATTCGTTAATGTAAGTAAATTTTTCATTAACAACACAGTGCCATTGACTGTTAAGAAATAATTAGTGTTTAATATAATTTTATGTTTAGCAGCTTACAAGTTCAGTCTGTGGCATATATTATATGAATAAGTGGGGTATATTTTCAATAATATATTATTGATAAAATAAGAACTCTCTCTTAAAAGCTTGTCTCTTAAAAATTATATATTGCAATAGGGCCATTTACATCAGGGTGTTTGGTTAATATATGTTTTTAATTTTTAAAATTATATTGAGTTGAGATGATATATTTTGACACATTAAGTGGCTCTGCTACCTTTAAATTTAGCTTAGAATTAATGACCTTTCTAGCACAGAATTTGGTATATAATCTTCTAAACTTAGTAAATTGCATAATATGTAAATAAATTTACTAAATAAAAATTCTAAATTATTAACCTTTCTAAAAAAACAGTTCTGAAAATGTGTAATTCAACTGTTATATGTATCATTAAAAAGTTCTTTTTGTTTTGGAGTCTGTATGATCCATACTAATTTCTCTAAATAATAATGTTATGTGAATTAACTATAAAAATTAATTGAACAAGGAATTCCAGGTAATAAACTTTTTGAACATAAGTTTAATATTCTTGTTAAAATTCAATAAACCTATTTCCTTTATTGATTTAATGTTAGAAAATTATTAAAATGATTTTAAAATTTGTTACATATTTTTATAAAAATAAATGTTTCAGTGAAATGAAAATATTGGAAATTCATTTTTCCCTAATGAATTTATAAATACTTAAAAAAAGATAGTTTGTGAGAATCAATAGAACATTTCAAAGATTTTTGTGGTTTTCATAAGCAAATAAATTTTATATTCTCAGTTATAAGATGCTGAAAAGAATTCACCATGTGCATTTAAAAGATATTTAACATTTTGTATAAAGCAAATGCTCAGTTATTTTTTATCAATAACTATTTACTGTGAAATTAAGATATCTGTATCACACACACAGCCTAACAAAAGTTATAACTCGGTTAATTGATAATGTCCTGTACTTTTTTGTCTCAAATCTCTTTATAAAATATAGTATAAAATCATCTGATATATTATAATTAATATAGTTTATCTACAGTTGTAGAGGTTTACTATCACACGCTGAAGTTTCTTAAAGGATTTAATATTTGTTTTCAAACATTATCATTTTTGCTTGATTTGTTTGTTTTATAATGCTCATTTTTTAAAATCTTTTTTTGAATTTGATCGTAATTTATATTCAGTATTTTATACATAGTGAGTATACATTATAATACCCACTATGTAAAAAAAGTGAATATAAATAGAAGTAGTGAGTAGGTGGCTCACTAGGAAGGATTAAATAATAAGTTCAATCGTTTTTTCTAATTAATCAAAAATATTTTACCAAGTACCTTAATTTTATAACCAACTCTGCATCATTCCAGAAAATATTTGGGAGATAATAGACTTATGTAAAGGTTGTTTTCTATGTAAACTTCATAGGAAAAAAGTATTTCGAAATTTCCTGTTTTGTTTAGAATTTTCTGTTGTATTTGATATGGTTATCAAATGACAAATATATCAAGATCACATTTTGTAAATAACGTTTTTTTATATTTTAGCATTGATTGTTAGAGATTGGACACCATTAATTATTTTTGGTGTAGCCACTGTTCACAAGACACGACTTTTAGCAATGTTAAGTGGCTTGAAGCTAGAAGGAGAGCTCAATGGATTTCATTTAAGTTTAACGCATAAAGACAGAGTTCATGGCACTACTAAAAAATGGAGTGAATCTTCTCTTGCTGGTCAGTTGGGACAAGCTATGATTGTTGTTTTGGAAGGTGTTCCTCCTAATCAGCAGTATGTTATAAATAGATTATTATTGTTAAATGTATCTAAGGATTTTAAAATTGAAATAATGTGTTAATTTGAAGTGTTTTCTTGGATAAAAAAGAATCTCATTTGATCAGTTTATTAAAAATGTTTTGTTAAGAATGAATGATATAATTTTACAGGTTTACATAGCAATCCTGATAGAATTCAGTATTATATATTGTATGCTGAAACTAGTAAGAGGCTTGAAAATTAAGTTTTGCTTCTTTACCTCTCTCAGTGGAAATAAAATTTGAATATAAACATAACATA
>JAPDSC010146804.1:186684-243766 GCA_026290005.1 Latrodectus geometricus | reverse complement strand
TTCAAATTTTAGCAGTTTTAATAATTAGGTAAAATATATTTTATCAATAAATTATTCAAATATTACAGTTTACTAATATAATGTTTAATAACAGAATGATAAAATTTAATCATTATTCTGAAATTGCGCGAAATGTGAATCAAATTATATCTTAAGTCAAAATAAATGATTTGCTTAACTATTTCTAACATAACTTATTTCTACTTTTATAATTCATCAACTTACTTTATTTAAAATCATGTTAATAATTTGTATTAAATGTCATTATTTTATCAATTTCATCTCTGATTGTTTGTAAGCATTTTTATATCTTTTATTTCATATATACTTCATATATTTCAATAATTTGTGAAATTTCAATTAATAAAACAAATTTAAATTTGGTATTAAGTTTTAAATCATTAAAAAAAGGGAAATGAACTATTTAAAAAATTAAAACTTGTGACTAAAATAAATGTTTAAAGATTTGTTCTCTCTAAAAGGATGATAAATTATTTTTTATTCATTTAGTTATTTTGATAATACCCATTTTATTATTATACATTACAATACAATTTTTTTATTACTCTATCAATTATAAAAATGATAGTAATACTATCAATAATCATTCTTCTAAAAAATAATAATGTTATATATTCTCGTTTTAACATTTATATCCTGAACATATAATTTTTTACAGGTGTGAGGCAGATTTTGCATTCCAAATTTGATTCTATATTTTTCCTAAAATTTGATCCTAAAAATCATTTAAATGTGATGATAGCATGCAATATGTTCTAGACTCTTTTTTATTATAATGAAGCATAATACAGAAGGATTAGATGTTATTGAGACTTAAGAAAATATCTCTGAAATTACTGTGCATTGCTCCAGAATAAAGAAAGACTGTTTTTATTTTTAGCTTTTTTGTAGCCTCTTAGCCTACTGTAGCGGTATACTGCTGAGAAATCTCAGGTTGAAACGTGTTCAGCATTAATTGTCCCTTTCTTCCAAATTATTTATGTCCAGCTGTAGACTGATCTCAAATGAAATGGAAGGGGGGGGGATTTCTTCTCAAAATACCACTGCAGTGTTCAGTGTAAAAAATTATCTTCCTGGAATCAAAATGGGATATGATGTTGAGAATCAAAAACTAATTGCTTCCAGATAGTAAGAAAATACAGGAATTTTTAGTTTTTTATCTTTTTATTATTTTTATTTTTGTCATGGTTACATATGATTTCTTTCCTAATATCACTAATTTAACACTCATAAATTTTCATTTTTAGCAAATATCACTATGTCATTAAAAAGGATAGACTTTCTCAGAAATGAAACTTCATTTTCAACATTAAGAAGAACTTATTGAAGTTTTACGTTCTGCCTACAATGTATTCTTTATATTTCATAATTTAATACAAGTTTTTCCCAATATAAATGCTTATTAGCATGTTTGTATAGTTTTGAATATCAAAAATCATATTGCTTATTATTTAAAATCTATTTGATGTTTAAACATTTTTATTTGACTTATAATTTTGTTGGCTTTTCATTAGCACCTTATTTTAAAAAAACCTTTTTGTTGAAAGGTTAAAAGTTAAAAATATTTTTTCTTTTTTTTTCCTTAAATATTCAGAATAAGTTTCTTTATGAGTATATTTTAATTAATATGAAAAATATATCTTCTACCTTGAAAAAAAATATCATTGAAGGTTAATATTTTTCTCGAGATATTTTTCAGAGATAAAAAAATGAATAAAATGCTCTGTTTAATCTATGCTAAATACGAAATAGAAAAATAATCAAAATTCATGTGAGGTGGTTAGGAGTGCAAACATTCATCTAATTAAAATTTTCCATTGAATAGCATGCCTTTGTGAACTGAGTATTGTTACTAAAATTACAGCCAGTAACGTGCTATTTTGGTAATGTCGATTCAGTTCAGGTATTGTTGATGTTAAAGATGCACTTCGCACATGTGCATTGTTGTTGAAATTGACAATAAAATATCAAAAATAATCTAAGTTTACTGCTTATTAGCTGTCATAGCATTGCCCAGAACCTAAAGATTGACTTTAAAACAGTTTTAAACCTTTTATTCTAAGCGAATCCAAAACAAATTACATAAAGTTCATGTAAAAATAATGGATTTCTTTTTCTCAAACATGATTTATTAACTTTCATCTTTTAAAAATTTTGTATTTTTGGAAATAACTATATTAGTGTGAAAAATAAATAATATCTTCTTAATTAATTCTAAATCATCATGAGTCTGATTATTCTCTTCTGACACTTTTTAAATCCAATGAAAGTTTTGATTTTTTTCAAACTAGAATTGGAATTTGTTTCAAATTTAAAGCTTAATCTGTAAAATAATATATTTTAGATAGTTTTAAAGTATGTGCTGCATTTTGTTGTTATTTTTATTATATATTTATTACAAATATACTCTATTATAATTTGCTACACACAGAATCATATGTAAGATGGAATAAAATATAAATTAAAAATTTGCAAATTAGATACACAAATTATGACTAAATGCAAATACTATCGGCTTTTTCAAACTTCTTATAAGACCTTTATGGCTTGGGTGACCCTTCTGTAGTTTAGAACTCCTATAAATAGTGCTTTATTAGCCAATTAGTGTTTACTAAAATTTATATTATTATTATTATTGAATAAAATTTTTAAGAGTAATATGTTCGCCAATACCATTTAACTTATTACATATTAAAAATATTCTATTTAGCTGACTAAAAATTACATTTTTTATTTATTTTAAGTGTATTACCATGCAAGAAAATTATTTATTTACTTCCAAAAACTCTGATTTTAAATTGTTTTCATTAATTTTAATTCTTTAGGCTAAATGTGTTTAAATTTTATCAAATTTTTCATAATAAAATTTATAAAATCATCAATGTATCTAAAGGCATCTGAATAGTATGATTTTTCATAATATTGTAATAATATATTTATAGGACTTGAAAATTTAGATCCTTGAGTAATACCTTTAATCTGCATGTATATTTTATTTACACAAAAAATAGTCTAAATACAGAATGAGGAAATATATTTAATGAAGATCCATATTCATAAAATAATGTTCCATATTCCAAACCCATATTCATAATCAGTAATATTAATAAATTTTTTTTAAAGCATTAAAAGTATACTTATTGGGAATCTAGTAAAAAAATCGTTAAAGTCATGTAAAGAAATATCATGAATTTTATTAGTAGATATAAAATCAATCTCTGATTTCTTATTATTAATTATCCATGCATTATTATATTTTATATTTTCTAAGATAACATTTAATCAAAAGAAATAATCATGAAAACAAATAATCAGATTTATCCATATTAGTGTTACAGCCACAGGTATTAGAATTTTTCATGTATCACTTAATTATGTTTTCTTATGAAGTTTAGGATTTATAGTAATGTTAATATTTTTAGTTTTCAGTTTTTTAGTAAAAACTAGAAATTTTTTGTAAATAGTTGTTTTAAAGGAATTATTTATTTTATATAGGTATTTGATTATGATATTTTTTCATTTATAAAAGTTTTAAGTACGTTTTGTTCCAAAAAAGAATGCATGTATGTGTGAGGGTTTGTCAACAGGAATAATTATAAATTATTTTTAAACTTTTTTTAAGTTTCCCGTGGGTTTGAAAGTTTTTGGTACATTTTTAAATTTATTATGAAAGTACCACTTCCATTATGAAAAATATTTTGCATTTTATATTACATATCTAATTTTCTCTCTATATATTATAGAATACTCTTATTATTTATAATATATATTATCTTGTCATATAATGTTTCAAAATTTAAATAAATTTTTGAAATTTTAACATAATTGAAATTTTGCAAATTAGAGCACAGGAAATCTATTTATACTTCAGTTTCTTTTATTTACTAATGTAATTAGATACTACCCTAATAAAGTATTAAGGAATGGAAAACAAAAAAAATATTCGAACACCTTGAAAATTATATTGTATCATATTTTCTGATTATGTCATTAGCTCCGCCTGGGCACTCATGTCACCTGCTATAAATACATATTTAGTGGATAATCCATGTTGCTATTGTAATCGCTTCGTTTATCAATCAGTTTATGAGTAGAGATCGAGAATTAGCAAGATTGCAAAATGTAAACAAAAGGGGCTGTCAAAAGGGTATCATAATAAAAATATGAACATTGTGTTAAGTACTAGATAAATAAACTAAGTATTTTAAAAAGAAACTGAAACAAATGAGTTTTTATGTTTTCTTTAATAATATGGATATTGAATTGCATATAATTTACTATTTTTTACAATATTATAGTAATTGCAATGAAATTCATCCCTGTGCTATTTTTGGATTTTTTGCAATTTATATAGCAACAAATAAGATGGGAGCTGTTTTGCAATATTTGTATTAATTATTCAAAGAATGAAATATTATCTATAAATAGATAAAATGATGTATAAAAATAAATTGTGCCTTTAGAAACATGTTTTCAAATTAAATATTTATGTGAAAATTAAAATTTATTTATCACATCATTATTTTAAATTTACTAATGTTTACAATGACAGATTCATTACTATAAAATATAAACAGATAAATTATATTAGAACTGAAATTTCAATAAGTCATGCATAATGTATAAAATTTCATTATTAATCATTTTATAATTTTTCTGGTAAACATTAATTATTTATAATATTTCCTATAAAAGGCATGATTATTATTGATAATCATCCTTTAATTAATTACTGTATTTTTTACTTTAACTTGACTTATATACAATAATGTACTATAAATAATTTAAATGACTTGACAAACATTTAGTCTCTGATTTTTATTATGCAGAAATGCTACTAATAAGAAATCAGTGTTTACAAAAACAATAATATTATTCTGATAGGTTTACAATTAAGAATGAAGTAATAGTATGTAATTTCTTATTTATTTTGATATTCGAAAAGCTAATATTAAAAAAATAATAAAATGCAATTCAGATAGCTATATATTAAAATAAACCCTGGGAATTTGTTATAAATAATCTTCATTGTAATAACAAAGATAATAAAAATATCTTTAAATGTTAATCTCAGCTATAATAAACTATTGTATCATTATTCCGGAGAAAAATTATTCTGAATAATATCATAAATTTAATAATACAAATCAAGGAATCCATTTTTACTTATTTATCAATATAATTGACATTGTACAATAGAATAAATAAGTAATCAGTGATTTAATAACTGTAATTAAAAATTAAACAAATAATTTTATAAATCTCTTTTCCCAAAGAAAGTGAAGGAGAAAAAACTATTTCTTTTTTTTTTTTCTACTTTTTATTTATTTCCCAATTGACTATTCTATTGATTTTTCTTTATTTAATAATTCACATTTCTTGCAATATTATTTTCATATAAAAAAATGTTAGACTTCTTGAATCTTTTTAGTGGGCTCTCATTTCTGTGCAACATATTATATTTAGACAGTTACACATTTATTTAAAGAATAGTCTCAGTATAAATCTTTTACAATAAATATGTGGTCATAATATTATTTTAATTATAATTATTTAAGTACAAATATTTTTAAATATTGTCTTAATAAAAGTAAATTTTTTTTTTTGAAAATAAGAAATGATCTTTTGGACTTCTTTTACTTTTGAATGATTGACTTCTTGAGGTCTGTGAACCTTTCATAGGTTTATTTGGGCTTATTTCTTATTTACATTATAGCTAATTCAGTTGAAAACCATAAAATCTTATTTGGAAAGGCTCCACTATAATAAATGTTTGAAGATGACTTTGAAAATATTCTGTTTATGGATGTAATAAATGTTTATCAAAACATTTATAGATTCAATGTAAATTTGCAATTTTTTAAAAATTTAAGTTTTTATATTAAGAAATACTTAAAAAATTTATCACATGCAATTTAAAACTAATATTGAACTAATTTTTAAATTTACAAGGATTTAATATATTAAACTTATGGGAATTAAAATATTTGAATATATGATGTACATTAACTGTTTATTTCCCTTTTTTTAGAAATTTTCTTAAGAATTGTTTTTTTATAAGGATAATTTTCGTAAATTATTTAAATAAATTTCATGGATTTTTGAATGAAACTAAATAAGTAAGAAAATTAAGTTAAAATAATTTAATCATCTGCTTATAACTTGCAAGATGCAGATCATTAAAACCTATAGAGCTTATACAATAATTATGTACTATGTAATATTTTTAGAGATCTATGCAATACATTTTGCTTTGCTAATTTGTTTCAAAAGGTATTGTAAAATTAATAAAAAATATCAACAGTATTTAAAACTTTCTTGAACATTGTAACTTACTTAAAAATGCTATTTCAATTATTTGTAGGACTGTTGTTAAAATGACTGTAGGTAAATCCCAAGCATTATATTCCAGTCAAAATAAAAATGGAAAGGATCGCAACTCAGCACTAATTATTATTGGACCTATTAACATTGATATACCACAACATCCAGTTGTTCTTCATGGTATGATGACTCGTAGTAGTCGTCAACTTTCTACAACACTACAAGAATTAAGAGCTACAAGGCAACCATTACGACCAAGGTATGTTCTTCTTATTATTAATATATATATATATATATATATATATATATATATATATATATATATATATATGATATTTTCTCTTCAATTAACTTATATTATTCTCAAAGGTTAATGTTGCTTAAAAGAATTTGAACTTAACTTTTAAAGATATCTTTATTCAGAAATAGATTATTATATTTACAAAGGTTTAACTTACAAACCTCTAATTGTGAGAAATAAGGCTTTCGCTGTAGCTGTTTAAATGATTTATTTAAAAAAAAAACTCTTAAATTGTAACAGTGTAACATGTACTTCTAGCAAGGCTATTTAAAATAATTTTTCGAATTTGGAAATGAAGTGGCTGATACTTTGGCAAAGTAGGCAACTTTAATAGCCTTAACATGTAATACCTTGACTTTTTTTAGAAATCTTTTTAAAAGTCATATCTACCCAACTTTAGCTTGTTCTCCCTCAATTCATGACTAACATGGAGGCAAGCAACCAGGAGGTGCTGTCCATTTTAAGGTTAGTTTTATACTGCAAACAGCTTTATCAAGACTCAAAGGTGGACTCCTGAAATGTCTTAGATTTGACAAAGGAAACAAGATCTTCTTCATGTGTTGGAAATGCAATATCACATATTTTACCACTGATTATCTGCTTTCCTGTTTAGAACTTGAAAAAGACTTGTTTCTAAGTCCTCTTTTATAACTTCATGGTTTCATGAATCTGGTTTATCCTAATAGCTAACCAGATAGAATAAGAAATAAACCCTTAAAGAATTTGTATCTTCATTCAAATATAAGCAAGTCGTTCCTTAAATTGTTTTTACATGTAGATATTTTTAATGTTTTTTAATTCTCTGCATAAATTATGTTATGAAGAAGATTAAATGTTAAAAAAAGTATATGCTCTCATGCAAACTTTATTTTCTCTGACCTAAAATTGTAGTTTAGTTTGAATTTCTTGCTTTATTTATTTTGGATTGTTTGGAAAGTTATTTCCTTTGATATGAAAAACTTATAGCGAATGAATATTTTACTAAATTGTGTATTGTAAATTCTATTCCAATACCTTTTACCATCTTTCTGGTCATAGCATGATTTCATACTTATAAAATAGGTTCGTTTTCACTAGCAAAAAACTGATTTGAGTGGGAAAAATGAAATGACTTTCTGAAACCCAGTGTATGCATTATTGTATTTTGATATTTATTAAGTTTTGTTGCCAGTTGAAAGTTAACATAATTTGAAGATAATTAATAATTGTATGTAAATTAGTTATTCACTAAGAAATTAATTGGTTTCTTACAATATTTGGTCATTTTATGTAATTGTTTTATTCAGAACTGCATTTAAAATATTATTTTGTTTTAATCACTATAAGTGACAACTTAATATGCTTTGATAACTACCCAATTTTTTCTAAACGTCGTTTTAGTACTTAAAAAAAGATTTTTTATTTTCTTCATCTGTGCATAAGCAACATTTTTCTCTACTCTAATCCACTGATTTCCCCATATTAGTTCTTTTTTTTTTTTAATGTAAACTTAACACATGGCTCAAGTAATACAGAAAAAATAGTATTGTAAAATGAATGGAACCTCTCTTGTGAAATACAACCCTATTATGATTGATGTATAGTTTTACCAACATGAAATCAGACAGAAATTAAAGTTAGTTATAGACTACAATAGTACCATGGGAATTGTGGATAAATTTTATTACATTCTTCCTGGTGCAAAAAAGGGAAAGAAGTGTTAATAAAAAGTATTCTTCTCCCTTTTAGGCACTGTGTAATGCATGTTTCATACAAGCAACATGGAGGAAAATATTCTCATTTAATTTTAGACTTGATATAATACCATATCTGATGAAGGACTTGGGAGAGTAAGGTAGAAAAAAGTATGACCAGGATTTTTGCATAGTCCCTTATGATTAACAGTGAGACAAATTTTAGAAGTGATTACTCCTAGAGACAAAAAATTGTTATTAACAATGTAATGTTTTTTGCTTTTCAAAGAGAAATGATTTTAGAAGAGGAGTGAAAAAAAACAATGAAATATTTTGTTCCGATTTAATGTTGGGCTATTTGTTTACTTATTTTTTATAAAGTTTACCAACAAAAACTGAGTTTTAAAATATTAATGTAATTGCAATGATATAGTTATAATTCTATCATCCATTTCCATATTTGCTTATTTCTTTAGAGAAAAGCAAACTGTAAGGAAAATTGTTTTTTTTTTTTTAATAAAAATTAATATTATTCCATACACTTTATTGTATTTAATAGTTCTAAGTGCTGATTTGAGTTTAAACAATTGATTTCACCAGAAAACTGCTTATCAGAAATATGCTTATTTTTTGACATAACATGCCTGAAAAATGAAACTGTTAAGTAGTTTAAGCATTTAATGTAAATTAATTGATAAATTATTTTGTGTATCTGATTGTTGGGTAAATATGTTTAAGTTAATAGCTTGATAATATATTTTTGATTGCTTATGTCTATTGACAATGTAGATATTTCTTTTTCAACTAAAATGACTGTAGATGCAGCTAACTACCATTAATATTGAACTATGTTTAATATTACATGGTAGTTCTTCATTATGTTTAAGTAACAAAGTTGACACCTGTTTGTTGAGTGTTGTGATGCAAGGTCCAAAAAAATGACAAATGTTTTGAATGTTAAGACTCAACTTTTCAACAAGCTATGAAGACATAATCGTATTTAATTTTTAATTTAGAAAACTTTCACATTTATTAGATTTTAGCCTCGCTGAAAATAAATTTTAAATATTTTAAACTTTCTATTTATAGATATTACGAATTTACAAAGAAAATCATTTAGTTAAAAATAGTTTCAAGATATAGTGTATAAAACTGATTATATGCTTCAGGATTGAATTTATATATTTATTCTGTATATATTATTCTTATATATTTGTTTTTATATGTACTCAAAATTTGCATTCTGAGTAAGAATAAATAAATAAATTCAATCTAATAATTTCTAATTAGTTATTGCAAAAAATAAATAATTTTTTCATTTTTGAATATTGTACATATTTTTCGTAAACTATTGAAATAATATCATGAGTGTCATGTAATATTGATTCATGGAGTATAATAGAAATGTTTCACTGAGAGATAACAGTGATAAGTGTTTTGTTCAACATTTTTATTCAATTATAGACATGTGTTTCAGATAAAAGATTGTAATATTTGTCAAGTGTAATTAGTTTTTTAAACTTTTGTTTGAATGTTCATGTATTTATATGAAATTATGTTTACAAATTATTTTCATATCTTGCTATTTCCTTATGATAATTTTGCTTTTAAATTTTATCTCTGGTGTGTTTTAATGTCATTATATTGTTTCATTGCATATGTTGCACAATTACAGTGTTTCTGTAAACTGCCTTACAGTATGTTTAGCTCAACAAATATTATTATGTATTAAATTCTTGGAACATACTTTTATTTTTCATCAAGACATCTAATCTAATATTTGCTTATTTCTTAACCGATTTCTATTTTCTTTAGCAAGTGCTTTCTAAAATTTTTCCTTGCCTCCATTTTGGAGAAGTTGCAAGAATCATAATATAAAAGCAATTACAAACTGCTTGTTAAGATTATAACTCTGTGAGTTTATGTTGTACAGATATTTAAAATATTAACAAATATTCATGCATGATTAATGTACATTATTCAATTTTTCTCTTTGAAAATTCTTTGGTATTGATTTTTTCTTTGATGATCTTTCAATTACTAGAATCCCATTCTAAAATTTTATAGTCTTTTAATTTTAAAAGTAACTTTTATGATTGTTATTCATTTTGTTTTTTAGCCGCCAAATTGATGAATATAGTGTTGCTAATCATTCTCCACAACCACCATGGGATACTCCCCAAAATCGTATTTCTGAACCAGGATATGAAACTATAAACCCATTTATAATACAATTCAGTATTATTTTAGATAGTTTGACGATTGGTGCTGCTGTTTTACCTTCTCTTAAAGCTCAATATCAGGTGAGTTATCCTTTATTTAAAATTAAGAAATAAATTTTTATGCATATTATATTTTTGTTCATTATTTCAGCTTAAATATTTCTTTTTTTGAGGTAGGCTAAGTCTGCTAGTTTTTTGCAATTATTTTACATATATTATAGATTTTTAATTATAAGCTATAATTTTCTGATTGAATATGTGACATTAACATTAAAATGTTACTAAAAAGAGAAATTAAAGAAATAAATGAAATAGATCACTAACTTTTTAAATTTGTCTTTAAATCAAATTTTTTCTCACATTTTTTTACACATTATAATTTTTTGGAATTTTTCCTCCAATTTTTACTTTAGTTTTTACTTTACATCTTCTAATAAAGAAACTCTTCATGGCATTTATGCAAGTCAATCTATCATTGTTAATCAAGGTTATCAATGTCTTTGTCATTTTGAGAAATTTTTGGAACAGAAGTTTTGTGTTAGGTCTAACATTTCATTTTCCTGTTTATGTCTTAGTTAAATAATTTTGCAACAAGTATTGTTCTTTTATTTAGTTGTAAGTAACAGATCTCTAAATCTTTATCTCTCTTTAATTGCTAGAATTGGTTGAATTTATTGGAAAGAATTTACTGTTAGTCTAAAAAAAGGATTATTGTTACTAAATTTAGATCAATAATTAGTAGGATTTGAAAGTTTATTTTTTATTTGCCATGCCTAAGTGGTTATGTGTTCTAATGTTATTTTTTGTGCAAACCATAATATTGTTTGAAATATATGAAAAGAAAGCAAGTTTTTTCCTTGTTTGATATTTTGTAAATTAAGCTTTAAATCTATAAAATCTAATAGACTTTACCAAATTTGCATTTTTTTAAACTGTAATGATTATATAATTTTCTGATGTTATAATCTTATTACTGGTGAGAAATATTCCATATCTGTGTAGTTTTCTGTTGTGGTTAAAGTGATTATTTGCCTCTCACATTTGTATCAGTGGTCTAACATTAAGAGTTGATAACATGATAACATTAAGAGTTGAGAGAGTATTAAGAGTTGATTCCATTTGGACAGAAGGTAGTCTGTCCATTACAATGCAGTCAGACAAAAGAAATATGATTGTCTAGAACTTTGTTCAATTCTAAAGGTGAAATATTTTTTGGAAGTAAATTTTTAAAATTCTTTAAACAGAGGTTTCAAATGGATCAGCCTCAAAAGCTATTTTAATTGGAAAGCTATTTGATATTTGGTTGCATTTTGAAACTTAGATGATGAAATCATATCATAATGTAGAAACAATTCTTAGTGTTTGCACTTTTTTTTATGGAAGTAAGCAATAAGAAAAAAGAATAAAGAAATTTGAGAAAAATACCTAAAATTTTTAATTTTATTTTAAAGCAATGATGTGTATTTTGAAAATGAAGTTTGTTGTTTTGAAGCATCTTAACTTGCATCATATAGGAAATATAAATTGTCACTGATGTTAGAAAAACTTTTTTGTAAGTAAGATGTAAATTTTTCAATTTTTTGTCATGATATTCAAAAAAGAAGTTAGTAAAATTGTTTACTCAGATAAATGTCTACATATCTCATTTACATTTTGCTATTAACACACATTTTAGAAAATATGTATTACAGTCAAATCTCAATGTAATATCTTTATGTGACACAGAGTAATCTAATTAAAAAATACAAATTAAATAGGCTATTTTAAAGAGATTCTAGTTAAATACTTTAATTATCTATGTGTCACAATTGTCAATGAAATTATTTGTGAAACATTTTTTAAAGTGAAACATAGCAGAAAAAAATGTATGCTTACAAAACATTTATTTTCCAAAATAAAATCTGGTATAGTTGTTTGCTTTTTCTGCATAATTGATATTTGCAAAACAATTTTTTATTTCATTAAAGATCATAAATAATTTTCTGTATTTTCTTATTTTTCCAAAAAAAAAAAAAAAAAAAAATTACAGTTTCTTCACTTGAAACAATATTTATGGTTGGAAGTGCCAGCATCATGTCTTCATTTTCATCTGATGTTGATGAAATTTCTATCTTGTGAACAATAATAGAAAATCAATTTTTTCTATTAAATTTTTTTGACACATAACATATATATACATAACATATATACACATAACACAGCACATGTATTTGTCAAAACTTATGTTTATATCAAACTTCATTTTTTAAAAAAATATCTTGAAGCATTTTCCCTTTTTCATCAAAATTTTTCTTTTCAATTATTTCATTTATTATTTCAGAGATGACTCCATTTCTGGTTTCTTTATGAAATTAGCATGATGGAAGCAATTCTTGATGCTATTTTTTGTCACACCATTCCATACTGCTTTTGTGAGGTGCAATACTTTAGAAATATCTACTTAATAATCTTCACCTTCACCCAGTTCAGAACTGATTCTTTGCAAAAACAAATTCTATTAATAATGCTTGAAGCTCATATTGATTCATTAATCTGAAGGCTGAAGAATTGCTGCAATGCTGCGTGGAAAATATTTCAGAACAATTGTCTTTAGACCTTTTATTTAGGGATGTGCCATGCAGTAATGAATTAAGGAAAATTATCTATATTTAATTGTTATTTGTTTATCCAAGCAACGTAACCATTACTCAAAAATACTAGATGTTATATATGATTTAGAATTGTTTCCTTAGATAACTGCTAATATTTTGATACCTTTAAAACACCTCAACTTTATCAATTTGCTAATTGCTGGAATTGAAGTTTTTTGGTACCAAGCTATTTGCAGACAATGTAAAAATTTCTTTTGTTTGCTGTCTCTCCACTTGTAGTTTGTGCTTGAAAATTCATCCTATTGAAGATTTCATCCTATTCAATAATGGAGCCTCATCTTCTTTAAAAATATTGCCTGGAGCCATTTTTCAGATTATTTTCATCTTTCCATTTCTCATCTTTGTTAATAGCATCACTTTCCCTGCATCAGGACTGTATCTTACATTAAACATCTGCAACCATCTATCTGATGCTTTGAATGCAATTTTTTTGTCATTCATTGAGCAAAACTTAGTGCTTTAAACTTATACATTTCTATCTATTGGAATATTTTATGATAGCATTAATTGTAATCATTCATATAAACCATTTTCAAGGTTCTGAAATTTTCTATCACCAGACCGATTTCTAAATTACTACTAATTGTTTTTGCAAAATCGAAATCCTAGCAGTTAAGTATGCCAAATAATATGCATTAAAGGATTTTAAACAACTTTGCCATCTGACTTTTTTTCACCAATTTTTTAGTTATCTTAGATTTTTAGTTTGGTTTCTAGCAATATTGCATTGCATTTGTTTGAAGCCATCATCTTGTTCTGTGGCAAAGATATTCTTGTTTGCAAGTTTGATGTACACTGAGGAAAGTGATATATTCACTTTCCCCTTTCTTTTATCAGAAGCCTGACAATTGGAGTCATACAACCCCTTCTCTCCCTCAGCAAGCTGTCATATTATACTTGTGTGACAATAAATTATCCCAAGTGTTTAATCATAAACTTTTAACTTTTTGAGTAGAGAGAATATTACATTTCTACCAATCTTCCCATCACTGAACACAATTTTGGCACTAATTGCTTTGTGGACGTCAAGACTCCTCTCACTTAGTAGAATAGTATTGTCTAAGCAATTCCACACCACTACTAACTGTCAAAGTTAAATAGAAACACTAAAGATTCTAAATCTGCAAAGTTTGGCAATACAATAAAATTTATGTGCTGTTATGCATTTTAAAACAAATTGTTTTTAGAAAATTATCATTCTGAGTATTTGCTAAATTCCATCGCTATGCTGGAAGGTAAATAATGTAAAGGGAATAGGAAGAAATGAGGATTTTATTTGTGGTTGTTATTATAGAAAGGTCTTAATATGAGGTCATTATAATGAGCTTAGACTGCATATTAACATACATAAACATAGTATAAATATGACTAGATATTTTGCTGTTGAAAAACATTGATAAAAATTTATCTTCAGACACGTAATTTCAGAAGTAAATGTGTAATAACTAATAAAATCAACACAGTTGTATTATTCTATAGAACACCAGCACTATTGTAAAATTAACACATTTAATGAAGCAAGTCATTTGATACCAGAATCCTTAAACATAATATCAGAGTTTATAATCTTTCATTTCCTTATTTTCAGGAAGTCTATAAACTCTGAAATTTAAATTCCATGATTATGGATTTTATTTTCAATGATTATAGATTATAGAGATTATGTAAAATTCATGAAAACGTTCTCTTTACAAAATTTCATTACTTTATCAATATGAAAGGAGAATATGGTGTTGTTAATTTTTAAACCCAGAAATAGAAACATAAACCAAGCGTGCTGATGATATCAGGAATATTTTTCAAAATGTAATAGAATTTCAGTAAGTTATTTTTTTTTTTTAACAAATAAAAACAAAAGCCATGATTTTTTTTTTAAACTAATGCTGCATCAGCGTAAACGCCTTGAGAAAAATGCCTTAAGCATTTAAATTGTACTGAAATGCCACATTAATATAAGTATCATCTTAAATTAGATTTAAGTGATATTACCATGAACTACCTTTTTTCAAAATTTTGCCTTATATTATTTTTACAACACATCAGTTGTTAAAAGTGTTACAATGAAAACTTAAAAATTTTATTGGTGAGATTAAAACATTTGTTTATATATACAGTATGCTCTCTAGTATCTCTTGTCACACTTTTAATTTCGAAATGGCTTCTGTTATATTCATAAAAGTGGGATCTAAGTATAGTAAAATAGCTATGTGCAACTGAATACCACCTGGAGCACCTTCTGCAGGAAAAATTGAAATTATTGCTATCTCAGTAATGAAATAGGATAATGAAAAAGTGATTTACAAAATTCTAGATTATCATGGATTAAGTTCGAAAAGACATCTTTTTAATATTAACTGCAAAGAATGGAGCGATTAAAATGTACGTTTGTTTTTCTATGGTTTCTTAATATGTGACGTGAAAGTATTATCTGAGAAAGAAAAACACAACTAGCTGTAAAAATATACCTTTATCCGAGATGTTTAAACTTCTCACTGGGTACAGTGAGATGTTTAAACTTCTCACTGTAGGTACAGTTTACATCCTTGTTTGAATGTCTTGTTGCTCAAATTAAAGCTTAATGTGGACGCTTTGGCACAAGCATTCTTAATACAACCTAAAAGGGATATGCAATGTTAACAGAAGGGTCACATGCATCTGCATTTTTAGGTATCCCTGCAGGAAATTGTCCAATGGAATCAGATCAGGTGAACATAAAATCCAAACTTCAGCTGCACAAACTTCACATACAGTATAAGAAATCATTGAAAACATGCTTTTATTTGTTTTAATTTTTGCATTAATATCCATTAGGTGCTCTACAACTTTATAAATACTTTTTTTACCTCTATCTCCTTCCGTTTTTGAGATAGGAATGCTTTCACTATGTGCCACTCTAAATAGTTTTATTCAGTAGAACATTCTTGTTTTAAGACACTGTTTTATAACTTTTTAGTAGACACAATTTTTATAAATATAACAGCAGCTGCACAACAGTTAAAAAGGTATTTTACTTAAAAGTAGTTTCTGTGCATAATTTTCAGACAATATTTGATGCTGAAAACAGACAACCTACTTGTGAAGTAAGTGAAAGACTGTAGATGTCTGCTGCATCATACTATGTTTAAAAAGAATATCAAAACAGTAATATATTAAATTGAATGACAAGTGTAGAACTTTTTATTTTTGTCTATAAAAATAATTCCTAGAGCAGGAGCATGTATTCAAAGCTTTCAAAATCTGATTCTTCATTATCCGTAGTAAAAAAACTTTATTCTTTAAGTGCATGTGAATGCCATATTAGTAGAGCACAGCACTGGTAAAACTTTAAATTTTAAGCTTATAAACGCCACAGCATTTCTTCTAAAAATTACAATGCTGTGAAGGTGATTTTAAATCGCCTATTAATCTTCCTGATTATAAGAAAATATTTTTAAAATATTCAGAAATTTTTAAAGATTTATATAAAAGTTTTTTAATTTTTAAGATATTTCTTCTGAAATTTCTCTTTAAAATAAAATCAACGATTCTTTGAATCAGATATTAAGGAAATTTATGTTTCTATTAATCAAAATATGTAATTTGTAAAAACCAAATATATATATATATATTGTTTTCTACAAATAACATACTTAGTTTATCAATTTTTTCTGAAAAATTTCAAATTTATTATAAAGTATTAATAATTTACCTCTCGACATTTAATTTATGAAGTAAAGATTTATCAAGCAAAGAATGTTTTAGTTTCAGCTAGCTAAGCATTAGTAATATAGCAGTACATTATATAAAATCAAAATCATATAGTTAATGTAATGCAAATAATCATTTCAACTTGCCTAAAATTTGAAATGTATTTTTGAGTGATTCTTTTCTTTTGATTGTGTCATTTGAAAATTATTATTCGAAATGCAAAATTATAATTAATTTTCCAGTGTTTATAATTGACAGTTAAAAAGTATTTTCTTTATACTTTGTGCAAAACCATGTTTAAAATATAGCCTGTAAGTCCTAGTCTAATTGTAAATTGTATGCAAAAAATGACCATTGAGCAATAAGCAATCAGGTTTAAAATGTCACAAAATCAAACAGTCGTAAACTAAATCAAGTTAAATAGTTTTTTCGAGTAGTTTTCTCATCTAATCATTTAAACAAGCAAAAATTAAATTCTTTTCAGTAGTAAAAATTAAATTCTTAAGAAATGATTTTTTATGTTTTTATTTAAAGTTAATAAACTTTAAAAATGTGTATCCATATAAAAAGGGACTTATAAATGTAAAAAACTTGTGAACTAAATATATTGAAAAACAAAAGAAATATTTGTTAAATAGAAAAAAATCTTGAGTTTTAATCTGTAAGAAAATATTGCCAGAATCATGAAAAATATAGTGATAATGCCCTACATTAATGCTATTAGTATAATAGTCTGAATAAAATTATATTTCTTGTATTTCTTTTACTTTATAATAAATCTGTTCAATGTTATTATTTTTTTTTGTTTAATGTTTTCATTATTTCATTATAGAAAAGGGATTCATATCATGAAGTTGTTTCTTCATTGTATTATAAAAGTAAAAAAAATCATTGTAAAATAAATGGCATTAAATGTAATAAAAGAACCATTTATTGTTAGTAGAGACTTGATCACCATTGTAGTACAAGGCCATCAAATTTATATACATAACTTCCACTTGTTAGTCTTTGATTGCTCAAATCATGTGGATAATTTTCAACATTATTTCTTTGATATAGTTTTGCTTTTGTAATATGTGTATTCCTATTTTTAAATAAATTACAAGACATTCAAATATCATTTCCTTAATGAATTTATTGAATCTTAGTTTTAATAAAGTAATTTTAATAATTTTTATTGTAATTTTTTTAATGATATATTTTTTTTAACACAATTCTCAATGAATTCTTCTGAAATGACTTTATATAACTACCAATTTAATCCAACTACCCAGAAAATAAATACTTTGCTTAACATTATTTATTGTGAAGTTACATTGTACATATAAATATATTCCTTGATAGCAAGAAACTATTAAGAACTTTATGCTGTAGATGCTCATTTTTATGTTTTTAACCATTACAGATTTACCTTTTTTAAAAGTGGCTTTTTAACCTTATTTGATTTGTTGGGGGAGCCACTCAACAAATCACGGAAACCTTTTTGCTTTTTTGAAGGCAGTTAGTTTCATTAATTTTATTGAAATTTAATGCCTTGAAATTTGCGAATTTTTATTTTTATACATATATGATTTTATATTTAAAATTTTAATTAAACTATATACATATTTTTTTGTGTTTTAACGTTTTATCATTGAGCTTAGGTTTCGTAAAAGATCTTCCTTGAAAAAAAATATTTTTGGCACAGCTTGTCCTTTCTTGACCTTGTGCCATAAAACCCAAGCAATTAACCGTTTTGGTGAACTTCTAATATATGAATACTTACTATTTTATGAAATAGAAACTAGTCCTTAACGCCATAGATGCAAAGATAATTTTAAAACATCACTTTTTACAAATTCATTTTCATCCATTTCTTGACTAGCTGGAAGTTGAATACTTAGTTCTCCTGCCTTGTGTTCAACGGCTTGTGAAATGGAATCATAACTTGATCATGTATGATTGCATTATGATAAAATCTCGAGATCCACTTTAAATGGTAGGTCCCAGTCTGATTAGACTTCAGGCACAAAAATGATCGTTGATTAACAAACCAAACCATCATCCCTCTTTTGTTTTTGTTTGTTTATTATTATCTGATTTTCTTTTTAAATTTTTTCTTTTATGGATGAGAAACTTGGATTGACATCTTTATTGGAGAATTGCAAGTCTTTCAAATTGTGTATATGTATAATAATGCTTTATTTGTAAAAAAAATTTGATAAAAAATAATTTTAAAAGCTAATACTTACTTTTCTGTTTTGCAAATTTTCAATTTTTAAAACTTATTTAAAAAATTCGTATGAGATTATAAAAATGAGCATCTATTGTATTTAAATAAATACCTTTAATTGTTTTCTGTCATTTACATGACTGTTGATTTGGTTGATTACAGAAATACATGATTTTCTATAAATGTGCTCACTTTTATTCCTGGAACTAATTTCTCCTTATATAAATTTTGTACTTTAAAATAATTATCATTGTTACTTCAAGTTTTGTCTTTATATAAGATCAGCATTAAAATCAATTTAATCTTTAATATTAATGTCACCAAAATGTATTGAATAGGTGACTAATATTAAGCCAGAAAATTTACTAAATATTAAAAATTTTATTGTAATTGTAAACAGTTGAAATGTTGCCAAATTGGAGTTCTATATTGACATGCATTATTTAAATGAAAAAATATTTTAATATTAATAATTTTTTAATACGTGTTATTAATATATTTTTAGTACATTTTTAAATTAATAAACAATATAAATGTATAAAATGAGCAATTATTCCCAAATGTAAAATTTAATGATTTTTTCTATTTGATAAGTTGAATAATTAACTTGTTTTATTACTTAATATATAAATACCTGAAATTATAATATAATAATATTGTAATACCCCTTGTAGTAAATTCCCTAAATTTTCTAAAACTTCTAAAGCTATTAAAATGTTGTCAAATTTGATTTGAAAAGAAAGTCACTATATATTTGCAATATTTTCATGATAAATCTATATTTTATTCTTGTATTATAGTATCTGTCAAAAATTTTAAATATCAGTAGAAAAATTAACTGCTTAATTCTTTCATGAGGGTAGAGATTTTTTTAAATGGTTCTTTTTTGTTATGTATTTAACTCACCAATATGTTGACTAGGTTTTGGAAGCCCTGTCTTTCTTAAAACAATAGAAACATCTACTTTTTTTTAAAACATACAGATGTTTAACAACAGTATTCTTGATCAAGTACTTTTTAATTGTTGCAACTCCCATATTTCTGAGTTTCCCTCTTGTAGATATTTTTGAAGTCTCTTAGGTCCAGCACACTTGTGTATTTAGATTTTAACTTACCTTTTCTTAATTTTATAGAAAAATAAAATCATTTTATTTATACAAACTGGAAATTAAATGGTTTGAAGCTTTACTAGTATCAACTGATTTATCAACTGATGAAGAATTGATAAATGTCTCCATTTATTGGTAAATTAAGAAATAAATTGTGAAGAAAGTTCTTGAAAACATATATCTTGATATAGGAAAAGATAACTCTCACAATGATTAAAATTCATGAAAAATGAAGACTTTTTCCCTCAAAAAAATTTCTATATTGATAAAGGAGACACAAAACAAAGATTACACAAACAAATTTAAGAATAGCAGAAATGGAAATTCAGATAAGTTTATATTGAGAATAGTATACACATCAATCCTTTCCTTTAAAATTTCGTAGAACAATTATTAAAGCATTTTTTTATTAAATGAGCCAAGTTAGAGAATGTGAAAAATTAAAAAAATATGGGCAAAGAAAAGGATATCATATTCAATAAAATTAAAGACAAAACAATCCTCAATGTATTGTGATAAAAATATCTGTTATAAACACAAACACACCACATACATTTACAAAAAATTTATAATTTATAAGCATTTTTTTGTAATTAATTATTTATTTTTAATATAAGCATAGCATATGTTCCTAACTGAAAATGCATTTAGTGTGGTGAATTAACAAAAGTTAGAAACTGATCCTCTTTGACACAGCATGTGTTCTCATGTATATAGTTTAAATGCACCTTCTCTCATGTTAAAAATATAAACAAATGTTTTAAATAAGTTTATAAATAAAACATTTCTTGAGTTTTTAATAGATGAATTTATATTCTAATTTATTTGCAATTCCCTATAATCATAATTAACATCAGTAATTTCATCACCCTTTTGATATCATTTGCTATTGTTATCAAAATTGCTTCAGTGCTTCCAAAGCTAATTTTTAAGGAATTTAAACAAGCTCCTTGCAACCAACCAATTTAAATAGGATATTACAGGTAGAAAAATCTCTTAAATGTTGACGTTATTATTTACTTTAAAGTGCAAATGTAGGTAATTTTAGTTCAATTTCCATGTTATTATTTATTAAATTCATATTCTATATTAAGTTTTTTGTAAAATAAAAAATAATACTTAGATAAAATTCTAAAAAAGATTTTATGAATTTTATCTATAAAAAAAAATAAGAGAAAGTAAGAATAATCTAATTTACAAGTGGAAATACTAATGTTTTAAAGAAATTTTTTGTACATTGTATAATGCCAAAATTAAAAATATTGTAGAATTACTTTTGATTGTAAAATAAATTGGTCATTTTAGGTTTATCTCATTTTTTGATGACTAATTGAAGTAATATTTTTTACATGTCAATATATATCATGTGAAAGTAATGTACTCTTCTGTATCAGGTTTTAAGTTTGTGAGTTAATATTTAATAATACATTTCATTAATTCAATTTTTGTCACATTTGTATATAAATTGTATTTAATAAATGTATGTGTGATAGATTATAAAATATTTTCTCTTAATCATGTGTTTAAAAATTCATATGTTCTAAATTAAATCACAATTTCACTGTCACAGTTGTCACAAATTCTGAAATCTCTACATAAGTCTATAAATATTAAAGTTAATGGAAACTCATCATTTGGATTTCTTTAAATTTGACGTTTTTTTCTCTTAAGCTCTATTATGAGATATTTACATTTAATCATTTATGATACAATCTTACAGCAATATTTTTCACTATTCTCTATTTTAAATTGTATGTAGTTATAGTTAATTTACTTATTTTTGCCCTCAATAGTTTTCAAACTGTCTTGATATAGAAACTGGCTTTGCTTCTAGTGGGCTTCGTAAATGCTTTCATATGTGCATGTATTTATTTTTTCAATACTGAAACCAACCCTATTGACTAATGCATATTGGCGATATTTTTGATCATTCTGTCAATTTTCATAATACTCTAAAAAATCAAAATTTCAAAAATTTAATTTCCTTGAACTTGGGAATCAATGTTGGCATTTTTTATTTTAGATTTTTTTTTCTATGATTTGTAAAATTTGGTGTGCATAGTATTCATTTTTAAATATTTTCAGATGGGTCAAGTTATTAGCATGGGAGTAACTGGAAGTAAAGCGAAGTTTACAGTTGATTTACCTCAGCACACACTGAGCTTTAATACAAAGGTACATATCTTGAAAATTTCTTTTGCCCTTTTGTGTATAAGTGTTTTTGTGTGTTATTGTATATCCATAGACAAATTTTGTCTATTCAATTATTAAAATTATGTTTATGTTATCAGAGAGATTAACCAGAGTGAATAAAATGACCTTAATACATTTTAAAAAATAATAATAAAATGCATAATGGTCATATTATTCTTATTTTTATTATCATTTTGAAAACTATTTTCATTTTTATCTGCATATACTTTTGTTCACACATATTATATGTTTAATATTCTAGGTTCAACCTTCTGAAGGTAACATGCCATCTTCAGCTAGTGTTGATTTACCACCAGTGCATATTTCTGCTGAATATATTCAAGATCCTGCATCTACAAATACAACTACTAATAAACTTGAATCCTTTACTGATGGTGTTGTACTGTGCCAAGGAAGTTACCTCAGTGCTTTAGCGGAAATTGGTTCATTTGAACACAGTTTAACTACAGATTTATTGAATCACTTAGTTCTTGTACAGAAAGTTTTCATGAAGGTTTTATAATATTTTAGCTTTTCTAAACAAATTATTTACTGACAGGACATTTATTTTTGTGTAAAACTAATGAAGATAAACATTGATATTGGTCTATATACAAATTTATTTGTAGTATATAAATGGACATCATTATAAATGGAAATTTAAATCGGTGATGAATGTTCTGCACATATGAATAAAATATTGTTTCTTAATTTATTATAAAAAATTTCCTCATCAAAATATATTTGATTTTTATTACAATTAGTACAGATAGTTACAGTTATATAAATAATTCTGGATAGTTTGTGCGTAGCAATTAGGTGAATAGGTTAACATTTAAAAATGGCAAATTAGAAGATTTCTGAAAAAATATGAATTCAAATGTATGTTCAAATTATTGATCTATATTGATCAGAATTTCTATTGTAAATTTTTTGCTGGGATATAATAAATAAATATGTAAAACTGTTGAAATATTTATAAAGGAGAAAAGTCAGTTTTGTAAAACAGTTAAAAATTTATATTCATTTAGTTTATGATATACCATTATATTTAGAATATTCAAATCATTATGCATGCATTTGTTTTAATCTAGTAATTTCTTAATCCAGGAATGTTGAAGTACATTCATTGCACTGCATATCATGTATGTGTTTTTGTTGAATAAATGGCATCTGAATTTCTTGTATTTTTTAAAAATATAGAAAATTGCATAGAAATATATTTTCTGTCTCTTTGTAGTTTACTTTCAATAACTGTTGAATCAGAGTTGCAAGAATTTTCTAATGAGTGATAAAATAACTTTAATATTTTATTTCAAATAAACTTTAAAATAATTTTAATAACTACAATTCTAAAATATATCTTTGTAATCATTTAGTAGCTCAAAAGTAGTGATAGGATTGATTCCCTCCTTAGATTGAAAAAGACAACGATTAACAAAGCATGCTAAACGTGACTTAGAAAAATTAAAAAATGAATTATAAGAATTGAGATTAGAATTAACTCATCTTTTGAAAATTGAGACTACAATTAAAAAGTAAAGTTATTATCTCTTATAATGTTTTAGACATTTCAATTAAAATTATCTTAATTAATCATTAAAAACTTTCTCTGTTTGTGATTTTTGGACTAATAAATTGAGACAAATAGCATAAATGTTTCATCAGAACACTTATTTTTCTGAAATTGATATGCATTAATTGAGTGGATGATTTTTAATTAAAATTATAATAACTTATGATTTTAATGTCATGAAACATATACATTAATAATTTTTTAATGTTATATTGTGATTTTTTAAAAATTTATGTTATTAAGTATAATTTTTTTAGTAAAAAAAATGCAAATATATTTGTATTTATTTTAGGAAGTTAATGAGGTTGTGCAGAAAATGTCAGGAGCTGACAAACCTATATCTTTATGGGGTGATGTGGAAAAATCTACTCACATTCGCCCTCGGAGGTTATTGTTTTCACTTCTTTTACGTCTAAAGGTATTAAAGTTTAATAATTACACCTAAATTAAGGGAAATAAGTTGTCTATTTTTAAATTTGCAAGTTTTGAAAATATTATACGTTCTTATTTTTTTCATTTACCTTGTTTATTTGTTAGAAAAAATATATATGTTAGCATTTATAAATTTTTTCCCTTAATGTGTATGATAAAATCATGTGTCTATATAATATATTTGCTGTTTTCTAAAATCTATATACTTTTCAAAGATTTTCGCTTGAATTAAGCAAGAAAATCATAACTATTTCATAAGGGTTAATTTGTAGTGTTATAAAACGATTTATCAAATAAAAAAATAATTTTATTATTTTCATTTTTCAATTTAATTCTGAGATTGAAATAAGTGGAAGTTTGACTGATTATTTCTTATATATTTAAAAGCAAATAAAGTTCTTATTCACATTCTTTAATAAATTTCAAACTACTCACATAATAAATCCACAAAAGGAATAATGTTAAATACTTTTTCATTAAAATATATATAATAAGTTATAATCCTTGTTATAAGCTGAAGTTATTCATTTTAAATATTACTCTCACACTTTAACTTATTGTTGTTTTTGAATTGTATTAAGTTTAATTTAATAAAATATGACTTATTGACATTGAGTATATTGGAAATATGTAACTCAGGCAAATGTGTATAGAATAGATATAGTGTGTTTAGAATTCAATATATACATCTTAAAAATCAAACAGGCTCTCTTTGAGTGGAAAAGATTTGTAAATGGGCTAATCTATGGAATTTTGTATGTACATTCCTAATAATTGCTGAAAAAGTGTTCTATGAAATATTTGGATTATCTCTGTACATTTTATAGAAAGATTTATATCTTCAATGCACAAGAAAAACTATTCCTTACTGAGACGTCATAAGTATATCAGTTGTTTTCTATGTTCAAGAGATTAATTTTAGAAAATGATAAAATTCATTGTGATTCAACTTATTTCTTAAACTTAGAATGGAAGATTTTAAGATTGCATTCTGTTTTGTCTCAAAGACTAATTTACTATCTGTAAAATATAACAGAACTTGCAGAAACAAGGTTCACAAAAACATTGATGTCCTAAGGTTTCTGCAATAAGTATTGATAATGTTGTTGATGATAAAATTAATGTTCTGATATTAGAATGAAGCAGTACTAACAGTAATGTTAAAGGGTTTGGATGTATAAATATGAATAGTTTTAAGATATCTGAATATGATTAGCTGTCTTAATATGTTTTGAAATTTCAAATCCTCAATGTCAATAAAAAGAGAAAAGCCGTAATAGCAAAGATATTAATATGGCATATCCTACATAAAAGATTGTGCAAGTGGGTGATAAGTTAACCCCAAACAACACCCCTGTACCAAACCCAAGGAGGGTTTTACCAGTTAGATGGGAGTTGATGGAGGGAGAAGAGTCAAAGACCGCATCCTTACTCATATTAGTCAAGAAGATGTAGATCATCATGGATACCCTCATCGGTTTTATAATCATCTAGGGTGATCAGTTCTCTGTGGTCGAGAAGGAAGCTTATTAGTGCAGTCAACTTAGTTCTGGCATAAGGGTTAGTGACGATGTTTTTAGTCCAATCTTTGATAAGGTGGGTGCTTGGCGTGGTGAAGTGCCACGAGCTGGTGATCGGGCAAGCAGTAGCATAGTGTAATGGTCTCTCTATTCCTCCGCAAGCGCAGTAGTCGCTGGAAAGGATTCCAAACCTGTGTTGGTACGTTGGAAAGGGACCATTTCCGGTGACAAACAGTGTGAATTGGCGTGGCCAGAATTGGTGTTTAAGTTCAACTTTCGGTAGAATATCATGCACAAGACGTCCTGTTGATGCTTTGTCCCATAGCATTTGCCAGTTTTGCATGACCTCAAGAGATGCGAGCCTTCTAAAGTGTGAGCGTGGAGCTGGGAGTAGGTTACTTGGGACCTCAAGAGAAGGAGCTTCTTTGGCCAAGCCATCAGCAAGCTCATTTCCTATGATGCCAACATGTTCTTTAACCCAATTTAGTTTAACATTTGCATGGGGTTAAGTTCTTCCTGAATGCGCCTGGCTGTCGGGCTTGTGGTTCCCGGGTGGCCAATGACCATCAGCCCAGGCAGACTATCAGACCAGATGATGCAGTCATTGTTTTGAGTTTGTTCCCATTTGGTGATTTGCAAAATTTCAAGAAGTTCAGCCTGAAAGAAAGTGTTTTGATCATTCAGTCTGAATTTTTCTGTGTGTGTGATGGTATAATTATGAATGACAACGAATGCTGCTCCCACTCTATCATCTATTTTGGAATCATCCGTAAAGATTTGACATGTTCCACTCTTTGTGGTTGGCTGGGTGTTTTTGTTCAGGTTTATTTTGCAGTCAACAGTGAAAACTCCTGGGTGAATTGTGATTTGAGCCATTCTGTCCTCAATGATGTTCTTGTTGGTGAATTTTCGAATATGCTTGAATTGGGCTTCTATTCTGATAGTTAGGTGGAGTGGTGGAATGCCTGCAATTACTTGGAGAGCGGAGGTTGCGGTGGTCTTGAAGGTTCCTGTGAAATTCATGAGGAACTGCCTTTGGATCCTGTCTAGGAGTAGTTGATTATTAACTCTGAGGTCACTTCCCCAGATCAGGGCTCCATGGGCAATGATCCACTCAGTTAAGGTTTTGTATAGAGTTATCCTTTGTCTTCGTGTGAAACCCCATGTGGTTCCTGCCAATCTTAGAATTTTTTGTGGATTCTTGAAACTTTGGCTCCTTGGAGTTTAATATGCTTGAACCAGTTAAATTTCTCGTCGATGGTGATGCCCAACAGTTTGATAAATTTAGATCGTTTGATCTTGGTATTATTCCAGTAAATTTTTGGGCCGCATATCAATTCGGTAAGTAGCAAGAAGTTCTATTTTTCAATAGAGATATTCAAGTTATGCTTGTTTGTACATTCCCGAAAGATGTTCAGTGCTTCAGTAGCAACTTGTCCGAGTTTCTGTTTGCTACTTGCAGCTACCACAAACGTGAAATCATCTGCAAAAGCTTGTAACGTTATGTGGGACTTTTTATCTAGATGTTTCCCTTTCTTAGACCAGTCGGTCTGCAGGGGCTCATCTGCAAGTAAGTTCCACATTATTGGCCCACTGCAGGAGCCTTATGGACAGCCTATCTGTTGACTTTGTTTCACTAGGTCTTGACTTGTACTTATTGCTACTACTCTATCTGCGAGGTTACTGAAGAGGATGTATTTGATTTTAGATGGGCAGCCTTTCTCCACTAAGACATCTCGGATGGAGTCGTGTGGAGCTGAGTCAAAGGCGCCTTTGATGTCAATCGAAATGATGGAGCAGTGTTTTGCTTTTTCTTTCTTTGGCTGTTTGGATATTAAGCATAAGGTGATTGAGGGCATCATCTACAGATTTCCCTTTTCTGAAGCCAAATTGACTGTTGTGGTGGTGATTGTTGTTTTCTAGTACGTAAGCCTTGAAGTAATAATTTTTTCCAACACTTTCTCTAGGATTGGTAATAGGGGGATTGGGTGATAGGAATTTACTGCATGTAAGCCTTGAAGTAATACATTTTTCCAGCACTTTCTCTAGGGTTGGTAATAGGGGGATTGGGTGATAGGAATTTACTGCATGTTAATCCTTACCCTCTTTATAGATCACGATGACCAGGCCAAGTTTCAAGCTCTTAGGGAAATGACTCAGTTTCCAGCATACGTTTAGGAAAGAATTGAGTTGGTCAGGGTTGTGTTTGTGGATTTGTTTAAGTACAAATGGGTGTATAAAAGCTTGCTATCTTGGAATCATTTTTCATTATTTTTGATTTAAGCTCTAGCAGTTAGTAGAAGCAGCTGGGTGGGAATCTTCATAATTTAGAAGTAGGGATCAAGCAGAAGACCCCCTAATATGAAACCTACCACTCCCAGAGATATTTCATTTGGAGGACATTACAACTACAACTTATTAAAAACTTTCTTAAATGAATACAACAGATCTTAAGTTACTCCGGTATTCAAACTCACTACCTTCTGATAATGAAAATGACGCATTAACCTACCTGGCAACCACAACCCAATATCCATTGTTGTTATTTCTTTAAAGAATATGTATATCCAAGTTCTTGTAATGGTTGAAATTTAAAAAAAAGGAAAATCATCTCGATAAAATGCTTCAGTTTTGTGTAATTATTTGTATATTTTACAGAACGCACAATATGTGGCGGAGATCTATTTACTAATTTGAAAGTTCCTTATTTGATAAAGAAAGAATATTTGAAGAATTACGCTTTATTATATTGATACATTGCTTTTAATACTTCCCTTAATGGTGCAGTTTTGAAAAATAATTTTACATTTTTCTTATACAGTCAGTTTTATAATAATATAGTTTGACTTAGTAATGCTGTTAGCATAAAATTTAATTTTAAAATTTTCACTAATGGAATAAAATTTTTGATAGTCTTTAATATTGTTTTCATTGTGCCAAGCACTTAGTGTTTTAGCATGAGTTGACTTATGCAGCAAATTTCATTTCTTCAGTTTAAATCTGAAATTTAATATAACATAGTCTCAGTGTATCTCATGTTTAATATGTTACTTCAATCTTGCATGGTTGTCATTAGAGAGGATAATCATGTAAATTTCATAATAAATATCATGTTTAATCTGTCTTTTTTTAATCAGACTTTATACAGATAAATTGTATACAATTTTTACAACATGATAGTTAACTCTGATATGATCTAATTTTTTCTTGGAATTTTATAATTGACTCATATCATTTTAAATTTAAAGTACTTATTTTACTTTATGTATACTTTGAATTCTTCTATCGATTTAGATTTAATCTTTTTAAAGTATTGCATTTAAAATATTTGTTAAATAGTATTAAAGTCTCATATTACCCTTTCTGAATTTATCTTGTAATTAATCACTAAGCATAAATGTAGGAAACATGCATATTTTATTTTATTGAATTAAAATGCATTTGCTGTTACATATAATAAATGATATGTAAAATTGTTTTAGTATTTGATTTCTATTTTTCTATGCTCTTAAGTATTTGATAATTTGCTTGCAATATACTTCAGAGTATTCAACTACTAAATTTTATCCTCGTTTCAAACATTAGAAGAAACATTTTTCATATTTTGATGGTTGATGAAATGTTTCGAAGTGGTGAAAGTTATGAAATACTAATAAATTCTGAAACCTTGGATTGACCTTAAAATGTGAAAACTTAATGTGTTATTAATTTGGGAATTTATAAAGATTTTCTCATATAAGTATTGAACCATACTGCTTCTACAGTTTTCTATACTTCCAAAATGTTACCAGGTTGGTATATTTATACATAAACTGTCAGCATATCATTGGCCAAAACTGTTTGCAATTGTTATTTTTTTTTTAAACAATTGTGCGAACAGTTTTTCATTGTTTCCTAGTCATTGTTTCATTACACATTATCATCCAACAATGTCCCATCATTGTTTCATTACAGGAATCTTTTAAATTACTGCAATAATTCTAAGTAACTTTATTAAACCATCACCTGTCATGATTAATTCACTTTTATCTATAGACACAAACTAAATCATATAATGATGGCTGTATATACATCACAAGTTCATGTGGTGTCTTATTAATATCTCCAATCGAAGACCTTATTTGACCTGTTCTACATTAACACTTTAACATTAGCTCTGATAGGTGAAATTGTAACCCATAACTTTTCTGACAGTTATTGCAGCACATCTAATTATAATTGTTTCTTATGTTCCCAGGTGACTTTTTACTAGTCACATATGAGTCACCAAATAAATAATTAATTTCAACATAGACATTGCTATGAGCATATCATCAGCTGTTAAAAAGCATGCAAGATAGACTCTTGCTACCATATTCTATCAACTCCAAATTTCGCCATGCTGTTTCACATGCATGTTTATTGTACATCTCATTGATTTATAGCTTTTAATTATGAAAACTTTACTTTAACCCATTAGTCTAAAAATGACCTATATCCATGACTCTGGTTTCATGAAGCATTTCACTTTTAAAGTGTTTTAAGCAATAAATAAACAATAATTGTTCATAGGAACAAATAATAATCGTTCATAGGAAATTATCTAAATATATTTCTTAGTGGATATACAAAATCTTTGATTTTTTTATTACATATAACTATTTATATAGCATAAAATGACCAATACATAAAAGCAATTGCAATCTAGTATGTAAAATGGGTGAGATAGTTTATGTTTTAAAGTATATACAAGTATATTATAATACTTATATTATAAAATATTGCAGTATTTTTTATGGTAAGCATTAATTATATCACTGAAGATTTAACACTACCATGAAAGTGATAATTTTGGGCATTTTTTATTTATAAATAAGTGCTATGATTGTTTACCTATTATTTTTCCATTGGTGTCTTTTAAATGTTGTTTAGGTAAAAACAGTATTATCTAATTTAACTGAATTTCTGCTTGTATTATTTAAATTTAATTGAAGTTTTGTGTTTAAGGGCATTCAAATAACTGCGACAACTCCTACTAGTAGTGCTGTACGCCTTGAAACAGGTGTTGTAGAATTGCAACTGTCAAATAGAGTTCAAAATATGTCTTCTAGCTGTCCATATACAGGTATTATATGAATAAATTGGCTTTATTATTTAATCAATATATTCAATATCATCAATGATTTAACATAAAATAGCCATTTTCATAAAAACATAACTTCAGTAAAAAGTTAATGAAATTATATGCAACTTTTTTCTCTCAGAATACTGAAATTTTTCTACATGAAAAATTTTCATTGTAAAAAAAAAAAAAAAAAAAAAAAAAAAAAAAAAAAAAAAAAAAAAACTTTTGCACATGAGAATTTTATTAGCAAATCAGTTTGAAGTACCTAATCTTTGTATTCATTTCAAATGAACCACTTTTAAAAACAGTAATAATGGGTTTTTCATTTCTTCATGTTTGTGAAGTATCTTCTTTGTACTTGGAAACTATTTGTTGAAATGCTTAGCTCTTAAAAATCCTAATTGTTATTCTTTGAACTATTTCCTAAAAATATTTAATTTGTTTACAGTTTTTTAACATTCTGTTTTTTTTTTTTACTTCAAATCAGTATTTAATATAACAGTACAAGTGTCTTTTACATATCATAAAGGACAATTTAAAATTAGAAATTCTTTTTTCATCCATGGAAGTGTCATATAAGCTCAGAAACAATTTTAAGAGCTAATGAAAAATTAAGCAGAAAGCTTCTTTTATATTAATTCCTTCAATAGTACCTTTTATATTAATTGGAAGATGTAATAGTAATTTATTGATTAAATGCTTGAAGAAAAGAAGTAAGGAAATCGAACCCAGGATGCTATAGTTTTCATGGTGCCATTCTTGAAGATGATGTATCACAATGAATACTGTAAGTATGTGATGATTAAAAAAAATTGTTAATTTCACAGTGGAACAAATGCATCAACCTAAATACTTTAAATATAGACCCATCTCATGAAAACAACTATGTTATTTTCATGCAATTTGTCTTGCTTACCGTACCTTAGATGTGCTACTAATATATATAATGTGTGTTTGTTTGTTTGAAAAACAGAATTTGCAGTTCTGATAAGAGTTGTAGGAATTATTTCAGTATTGTTCAATTCTTAGTTTATTTCAGCTTCATATGTCATTGTGTGATTTCATTTACACAGAGTACCTCTGTATATAAGAGATTTTTGGTACACAGAGCCAAAAACATTACAATGGATTGGGACAATTTACCACCAAATGAATAAATGTTATTCATAGAAGGCAACATTTGAGAGGAAAGTATCCACTTATTACCCTACTGTAAAACTTCTAGGCTTAAGGCTTTAAAAATAATTCCATTAAACAATATATTTCATTTATTTTTTTTACCCAGTTAGAAATCAATGTAACAGCTCAATGCAGATTTGCTTATGTAGTATTAAAGTTTTTTAAAATAAATTCTTGTAGACCTGAGCGTAAATATCGAAATCCAGCTTTGCAAATCTGTTTTGCAGCATGGCTTGTAAAACAATTTTCAATAACATGACCTCGTAATCTACTATCATGACAAATGTTACTGTTACCATCCCAAAAGAATTAATAATGTTATGTGAAACAAATTTGGATTTCTAGTCCCTCAGATCATCTCACACACTCACAGATTCTTGATGTTATTTCCTTCATAGCTAAAATACGATTCAATATTGAAAATAAAAAGTTTTTGTCATACTCCTAGCTGTATTAAACATAGAATCATATTTGAAGGCATAATATTCAGAGATTAAAAGAGATCTTGAGAACTATTATGAAATTAAATCAATATGTTGGAACATAATTTGATAGAATGCACCTTGTGTAATAAATAATAATGTACAACATGAATTTAGATCTCTTGCTCAATATGCAAGTTTTAAGAAGATTCTTTCACTGATGTACGGCCTTTCTTGTCGCCATTTTCTTTTTCCGCGACGAAATTGTCTCTTGAGAGCTTGGTGCTTTGGAAGGGGGAAGGGATTTTACAAACCTAAAAGAAGGGTTACTCTGAAAAGGGAGCATGGTCATAGATAGGGAGGGAAAATACAAAATATCAAAACACAAACAACAAACAAAAAATCAGCACAAAACATTAAGAAATGTAAGAAGTCAAAAACAATAAAAATAGATACAATTTAGATTCACAATTATTTTACAATAACCAGCACATAAATTAACTTAGATAAGCATAGTTTTAAAACATTAATTTTTTTTATTCTATTGTTTAGTAATTAACTTTTATCTTTTTATTGTTAATAATTTATTTTTATGTTATAATTTTAACTCATTGAATTATTTGTATAAAGTTTTTGAAATTTTACTGTTGTATCAGAATTTTAACCAAATATATCTGGATGTAGCATTTTTTTAAATACAAATCATTAAGTATTAAAAAATTAGCTACATTAAATAATGAAAAATACATTTTAATGCTTAATAATTGTAAAATATTAAGCAGATTGGAAAAAATACATTTTCATGAAAAATATTATAAGGAATTTAGGCTCTTTTAATGAAAAATACTTTAAAATAATTTTTACTATTAATACAAAATGTTTTTAATGTACTCCATTTTTAACAAATTTTACTGTTTAAAAAAATAAGTTATTTTAGGTAATTTAAGGTTTCTTTTTAAAACAGAAAAAGTAGAATAGTAATCACTAAATAAATAACAAAAAATTAATAAGTAATACCAGATGCTTAATATTTTTAAATACAGACTAATATTTTAAATTATGACAAAATATAAATAATCAGTTAAACACACAATTTACAGCCTTAACTTTAAAAAATATTAAAATTATTTTCCTTAATTTTTACTTAAGAAAGATTAAATTCAGAAAAAAATGCATTTAAAATATTTCACCTGTGTGTTCTACATGCTCTTAATTTATACTATTTAAATAAACAAATTTGATTTCACTAATGTCATTAACAAACAAAAAACTTACCTTCTTAGATAAAATGACCAAAATCTTTCTCAATTAAGTTCACAGCAAATTAAAATTAAATAAAAGAATTGTTACTTCCGCACCATTGATTCTCATTCTCGCCTTTGTTCCCGTATGTTCAATTAACGGATACAATTAACCGGTACAATTAAATTATGTAAGGGTAGAGTTAAACTCTCTCAATCATGTTCACAGTTAAGATTTTTGATCCATTAAAAGACATATGGATATTGTTTCCATTTCCAAGTATGTCAGTAACTTATTTTTTTAATTGCAGAGTCACTTGCCGTGTTTGTGTAGACTAGTAACATGCCGTTAAATGTCACTGTTAACCGTGAACGATTTTTAATGTTCAAATGAATTTATTTTCGCTTTCTTCCATTTGCTTTTGGGCTATTATAATTTGAAAGAAATTATGATTTTCGATAAAAAAATTGTACTCTTTCATAAATTCATTTGCTTCCACAGCAATTTATAGTGCTTTAGAATTAATTTCTGTATTTGTTATTTGGTACAATAACTACTCTAATTTCATGTTAAATCTTTTTTGAGAAATTTTTGGTAAAAAGTGCAGCCTGTCATTGATGAAATCGAATTACCAAACATACACCCGCTAATAATTAAAAATATTCAGGTAATCAGAAAATGTGTTTAACACCTTTTTCCACCACCCGTCATGAGAAAAGTAAATAGTCGTAAATTGATCCATTAAAAGACATATGGGTATTATTTCTATTTCCAATTAATCTATAGGAATGTATCAGTTTCAAACCAATAATGCATCATCATATTCATGAACTATTTGTTAATATCCTTTGAATTCTGCCACACTGTTTCTTCATATGCTTTATCAATGGTAAAAATCATTTTTATTTTTAAGTATTAATAAAATATATTTCAATTTTTATAAAAAAAAAGTCTTCTAAATTTCTTAAGGATATTTAAATTTCTTATAGAAATTACTAACTATTGTAAATATTTTATGCCATTTATGTAGAAATTATTTTAAGCGAAATTATATTTTGCTCATTTAAAATCATAAAAGTAAGAAGTCACTTTAGATAGAACTTAAATATAATTTATATAGAACTTAGCTTTATTTGCATTTTTAATATATTAGATACTCATAAATGTCTTTTAAGAAATATATCTTACTTAAATATTTTTAAAATGGGGGAAAAAACAACAAATCTAAGGTTACACATACTTTGTAATGCTAGTGATAATTATTACATCATCACAATTATTCAAAATATTCATTATATATATATATATATATATATATATATATTCTTTAAAGTATAAAAAGTATAATTTTTTAATCAAAAGAACTGAATATAAAATATTTTTCCATTTTACACTATCTCCTGCTTCAACTGTGAAGTATTAAACTCTCATTAATGCTTACTTTTTTTTAAATAACAAAACACTTTCTTAACAGAACACATTTTCTTATAAGGATATTAAAGAAAAGGAAAATTGTTTCATGAAAAATATAATTGTAATAATATTTATCAATGACAAAAGATAAGTCTCTAATCAGTTAAATACAAATATGCTAAGAAAATTTTTATAATTTTCAAATAAGATTCGAATATTTAATTAAGATATTATATTTAATTAGGAGATTAAATAAAAGAGATATAATATTTAAATGATTTTCATTTGTAATATTATTCTTGTGTTGCAAATGCAACACCTTATTATAAAAGTAGTTTTTTTCAAAGAAGGAAAAATGACTTAGTAGTATTTTCTTATATATTATTTTACATGAATTGAAACATAAGTCAATAGAAAGCAACTCATTATAATTTTATTATTTTTCTAAATGTAAATCTACCGCTTGTGTCAAATTAAATAATAAACATTCTTTTGTTTTATATTTAATTGTTTGTAAATTTCAATTCGTCTGTGCTAGAATAATTTTTAAAAAATAATCCAAATAAAGATTGCACTTATGGAAACAAATCTTCCATTTATATTGGAATAAATTGACCATAACAGTTTAAGCTACTTAATACAGGCACTGAAATATACTTAAATTCAGATTAACAAATATAGTTTGTTTGTTGTTTTTTTATAAAAAAAATATGACAAGTGATATTTTATCTAAGGTTCTTTAGTTTCCAGTTGAGAAAATGCAATTTAACTAATAAATTTAAACAACAATTTTAAATAAACAAAAAATTATATTTATGTATCTATAAAGAGCATAAATAACCAGCTAGGATAAAAAATTAAATAAATTAATATTTTTAATAAATTCATAGTTCATTTAGGCTGTTGAATTCTAAAATTGCATAAATAGTGGAAAATCAGCTTTTGTATAAGTGACGAAAATATTATAATATTAACAAAATTTGTGTGGAAAATATTTATTCAAATTATAAATTTATAAAATTAGAAATTTCAAAGCTTTCCTACCACTGTACAAAGCTCATAAAAATTTTGTTTAGGAAGGAAGTTTTAATTAACAAATATTGAAAAGTAAACACTACAAATAATCCAGTGTATTAATTTAAGTAATCTAAAGAACACTTTCTAAATGTTATAAAATAATATTTTTCAACAATACATTTTAATTTATAGAAAAACTATTAGCTTTTTCGGTTAAATTTTTAAATCATGATCAGTGAATGATTTTATCACTATTAAAAAACTTTTGATCAATTCTAATTCTTAGCAATATCCTTTCTCAATACTTTTAGTTAAAAAAATATTTGTTTAGATTTTTTAGATTTAAAATTTCATTAGATATAGCTGCAAAAGCATGCTCTACATTTAATCATACAATAAATACCGTATTTTCCTGTATATATAATTCTCATTGTCGTATTATCTGAAAGACATTTTTTTTGAGTAAAAGGAAAAAAAAGTGTTCCATAATCAGCAGCAGCGTATAATTCATGGCAATTTTTTTGGCGAATAGTCTAAAATATGTACTGCTGATAATATGGGTGTCGCATAAAATAAAAAAAATACACAGTATAAGTAAAATTATAATAAATTGTACAGAAAAAAGCATTTATTATGAAAAAGATCTGTCTGGATCCACCTCATGGCAAACTGCGACAAACTTGAGATGAAAGCACGAAATTGATCAAGATCGATAATTTCGAGAAGATTCTTGTAAAACTTATCGATACTTAGCTTCTAATAACTTTTAAAACGATGTTAGACTTATTTAAATTAATATATATTTGTTTCGTTAATATTTAAATGAAAGAAATGGATTATTTACAAATTGCGTATTTTATACATTTTTCTTCTTTTATACTGCGCGTGCTTTATTTTTCACTTCACATTAACACATTAGTCACTATTTTTTCTTATTTGCTTTCGCAATGACGTCCATATGACGATATACAAATTTGAATATTTTAAAAACGAAACAGCTCACGTCAAGGCAAATTGTACAATGACGTTAGCGAATTTACAACTGTAATATCTTTAAGAGGAAGCGAATTCGTTTTTGTACGTAATTGGACAAAGCGGAATATAGCTCAAATAACTCAGGTGTATCTTAGTACCACCTGTAATTTATTTTATGAAACATAAAAAGTATTTCTTTGAAAACTTTCTTGTAAGCTTTTCTGATGCAGAATGTTTTTTATCAGATTACCCACGGCGGTGTATAATACGCATAACGAAATTCAGAACTTATTTAATACTTAATCCGCGGATTATTTAAAGGAAAATACAATAGTTAGATAATGTAAAGAAAACTATATAAGTATTGTCGAGGGCGAAACAATACATAATTTCAAAAAGAATTGTCGTTTTACAGTTTCAGTTTTTAAAGGAAATATCTCATTTTGGTATGTGTTTTAAAAAAATTGAAGCAACATAATGAAAAACAAGGATTTTAACAAAATCTAGCTGGTCTGCAATTCTTGCTTTGAAAATAAGGTGAAGTACAATTTTTCTGATTGTATTTCACGTCCCCAATTGTTGATTACGTCCCCAATTGTTCTTCCTTTTTGTTAAGACGATTACATCCAAAAGAATAGTTTTTCCTTAAACATTTAACTATTATAGTATATGTATCCATAAATAAAACAACCTAGTAAGAACGTGCATAGTAGTACAGAATTTTCAGTATAAAATATTGCTTATTTACCATGCCCATTAAGCAATTTTTCATCATTTGAAACGATTTCTTCATAAATCTCTCCACAGTAGGAAAACCAGTCTGTGATTCTGATAAGATGGAAGTTAACTTTTTATTCTGTGGCTCTTAAGCTCTACCAATAGCATACCGAGAATTTAACGATGTGATCACATAACTAATTTTTCATTTTAATACAAATTGAAAAATAATTAACACTTTATCCTGGAAAGGTATCTTAGCACCCTCAAAAAAGGTATTAGTCTTCTTATTTTCTGTGTGCTTGCAGTTTCCTGTATTCTTTGTTACACAGACATATCTGAATTCAATCTCGGAAGGTGGGTAGTTGTGCACTCTCATTGCAGCAGCAAGTTGGTGGCAAATCTTTTCTTGTCACAATGAGACCAACTTCAATCAAAGGATATATATCAATTATTAAAAAATAGGAATCGAAATTTAAGTAATAAAATAAACCAAAAAAAGTTAAGAAATAATTATATATTTAATAAATAGGGTTCAAATTTAAGAAAATAATCAAGTAAAAAGAAATAGTAAAATAGCAAAAAGCAATTTGCAAAGAGCAAATGCGAGAGAAAAATTAAGAAATTAGGATAATATTTATATAGAAATAATTAAAGAATTAAATAAAGTAAATATTTAAGTAATTTAAAAATAAATTGAAAGTGGTCTAAGGGTAAAGCATGAAAACAAAATATATTGTTTCAAATAGTAAGCAGCAATTAGCAAAGAGCAATCTATGTTTCTAGTGTTTGTTAGGTTCTTAGCCAAAAAGGCCACATGTACCTTTTATTCCTAATAAATTTTTCTACGCCTAACTTTGTGATTAACATAATGATTTCAAAACATAAGATAATTTAAACATAGATAATTAAAAGAAATATTTTATTTAGGTTAAAGTGCTCCCAAAGAAAGTTCATTGCATGAAGGAATAAACATAAAAAAAATTGAATAAATACTACAAAAAGGATTGCCAGAAAATATTTTTAAATTACAGTTTATCTATGTAATATTAGTGTAAATAAATAAAGACAAAATCTTTTTTTATTATCTTATATTATGTTTATACATATATATATATATAATATTTTTATATTATTTATATATACTGAAATATATACAAAGTTGATCATAAAAAAAAGGCAAATGGGAAAAACCAATAAAAATAAGAAAGCTGCGGAAAAATATAATTGAAAGTAATGCCAATGGAGCCCGACAGATGCTGCTACTGGTGAGAAGTCAAAAACATTGATTGTTTACAGACAAATTATGATTTCATGTTAATATAATTTTAAAAAGAAGAAATTATTTAATTCTACTTTTCAGGTGGAGAATTGAAAAATTTGAAAGTGGTTTGACCTGCAGAACTGCCTTTGCTCTGTGGAAATTGGCAAGTTCATAGGGACTGTAATTTTCAATTGCTTGAATTGCAATATTATTAGTTTCATAAAGTTAATCGTAAAATCAAAAAGCAAGGAATTGTATGTATCTTGATAGAGGAAGGATACCCAAATTGTTTCTGATGTAAAAATAAGATTGAGTGATCAGTCTAAGTTGTTTATTTTGCTAACCCTCAAAAAGTTTCTGGTTTGTTTCTGCAGCACCACCCCAGATTGGAGCCAAATTAGCAAAGAGCAAATGAAATGATGATTTAAAATTCATCGAATTTATACAGAAAAATGCAGTCCAAAATTTTCACAAATACCGCCATGGGGATTGTCAGAAGTGATAAAGAGCTACAATGTGTTTACTCGGAAAGAAAATTGGATGACTATGAAATTTAAGGAACCATCCCTCCCTTGACGTCACTAACAACCATGTCTGAATCATTATCGTTATTGGCAATAAAGCTTGACAAGAGTCTCAGTGATATTTCTGCATGTACACCCGTATAAGAATATTACCCAAGTTTTATATACATTATGTGTTTTGACATTGTACAAGCTTTATTTTCTTTTGATGATTCTTTTGTACATACCCACCATCTTTCTTGAAAAAGGGTCATGTTTTTTTAAAAGAAAATCATTGTTTGATTTCTCATTAACAAATAGGAAGCATTTCACAGTTCTTTAAGTCTCATTGTCATTACATTTCTTTTATTGAGACAAATAAAATATGTAAATTTATAATATCATTGCAAAATGAAATGCGCAAATACTTAAGATTTTTTTACATTTAGTTTTGGAGGTATAATATGAAGGTAACCCCTGAGTATAGAACTAAATAACAAGATAAAGTTTTAATTTCTCATATTTTAACTCTTATCTAATTACTTAAAGCACATTTGATTACAAAATTCTTTTTGTTTCTTATAATTGGGTTATCTTATAGAATTTTAATAGAAAAGATTGTGTTTATTTATCAAATGTTTCATTTTATGTGTTAGATTGTTAGCATAGTGTTCTTACTTTGTTACTCTGATAAGAGAAATTAAGATATTTCTATTATAAACATTAACTAATGTGTTTATTTAATGAAAAATTTCTTTGGTATTATATATATATATATATATATATATATATATAGTTCCTCCACTGTTCTACATATTAGTCATGTTTCGATTTATATTTGCATAGAAAATTAACTGCTATTTAATTGTAATGAATATGTACTTTCTCTTGACTGCATTTGAATTTCTAGTTTTATTCGCAGTTTGTTTTTTGCACAAATACAAATGTAGGAAAAAAATTTTAAAATTTTTCTGCTGAAATAATAAAATTGAAATGATATGTCTACTTCAAAACGTTCTTATATTAATCATTTAAAAAAAACAGGTTAAAAAATTATTTTCTTTAAATTTCTAGTCTTTTATTTGCAATCTATTTTGCATTTATGTATACAAACATAGGAAAACAATTATAAAATTTTTTTACTTTTAAATAGTAAAATTCAAATGTGTTTTAAAACGTTTCTTATATAAGTTTTTTTTTATAAAATTCACTTTTTATGAAATGTTTGGAATTTTATAATTACATCAGTTATATCTTTAAGATCAATAACTTATTAAAGTTAACACAGTTAAAATTTTTAGATTTAATTATTTCATTTAAAGTTTCTAGCAATTGTAAAAAATTAAGTGATTATACTTAAAATTCATTTTATAATTTTATTATTTTATCTTTATAATTGTTTAATAAATAAATTTCCTGATTGAGTAGCAGTTGAAATGACATTTTTAATTTAGATCAAATTCTAGTATACATTTTTAGTCTTTAGAGATACATGTTTTGGCAAAACAATTACAAATTATCTTTCTGATATTTTTCTTTTGTAATATAACTTGTTATTTATCAGTAATAAGTATTATGTTTATTCTATTCCTTAAAAAATATTGTAATATTTAAATTAGTAGTAATGTATTGTATTTGTTTAAATTAACATTTACAAATTTTAGAAAATAAAAATTTTCATATGGTTCTCCAATAATTTTAATTGAATTTAGGCAAAATATTTATTCATAATTGATAATACACATAATTGCTTACAATGGGACCAAAAAAACCTAAAACCTGGTATGACCTGAGAGCTAGTTTAAGTATTTCCTTTAATTTTCATTAAAATTTTGCTGTGAAGCTATTAAATAGCATATTGAATTACTTAATTTCTGTTGTATGCAATTTCATACAATGGAAATTTCAGAAAATTCAGAACAACTCATTTCAGTTCATTTGGTTATTGCTTAGAATTTTAATTTAACAATTTGTGTGTTCAATTTTCATCATGGATGTGAATGTTTACTATTGCTTAAAGTCTGTTTTGAATTGTAAGCACCAGTTAACCCATATTTACAAACCAATCCTACTTCCAGTTGTAATTAATGTGTAAGTACCAATTTAAAACACATGCACAACATTAACAAAATTTTTAACTGACTTTCACTTGTAGATTATCATGAAACATGGCTATCTTTTTAGTTAAGAATAATATTTAATCAAATGTTTTTTTTAACTAAATTATCATATTATTTGGAAAGTTATATATATTAATTACAGTTAGGTATACCAAATATGCACACATGATGAAAATTTGGATAAATTTAAACACATTGGTAATTATTTTTTAGTTTGAGTTTTGATAAGGGAGATATATTTAACAAATTCTTGTAAAATGATACTGATAAAGAGGAAATGTATTGTTTGCTTCCTAGGTGTATGTTACACTTTCAAAAGGTTCCCACTGGCCAAAGAATATAATAAAGCATCCTTTCACAAAAAACTATTAAATGCATTGTATCATCAAAACTATTATGAATGACTACAATCAGTCACTTTTCTCATGAACTTAACAAATTTACTAATTTTTTGGTGCAAAATCATTTAAATTTTTTTTTAAGATTATAAATTTTAGATAGATTTTAAAATTTTCTAACTTACTAATTATAAGTTTCAAACAATCTCATAAAAATTAGGATTTCATTATTGCAAAATAAAACACTTTAATTTTTCAAAAGTATTCTTATTTAAATAGAAAAATTTAATTGAAAATGTTTAGAACTAATGGTTACAAAAATAAAGATTAAAAAATTTACATCTGCATATTTTTACATGCATTTCTATGTTTACATATACTGACCCATATTAACGCTGAGATACCAATATATATTTAAAACATATAAAGTGTTTGAATTCAATTCATGTAAACGAAATATAAATTTGGGTCGAAGGATGTAATAAATGAAAAAGTCATTTATTGTTTTAATCAACTACATGTTCATGATCACCACTACATGGAACTAAGTTGAGTGCTTAACACCTCTGACAGCTAACTGTAATATCAGGAAGGGTTCTTTTTAAGACATACTGAATAGCATCTTTGAATCTTAAAGTTGTAGAAAAATCTTGGATAATCTATTTTAAATTCTTCCACTCTCAAACATTGCTTGATTTTTATAGAAACTACTGGAATGATCCATCAGAAAATCCCTTCTCATTATACAAGGTTTGTCAGGAAGTTCAAAAGTAAAAGTTGAGCATGACTGCAAAAATTCCAACATTAGACATTTGCTTTACCATATAATTGTATCAGGTATAAGGAGCCAATAAAGAAATATTAGGAAATCAAACATATAATTTTTTTTAACTGTTCTTTTGATGTCTATTTTTGTTGTTTCTACCAGTGAAATTCTATTGCTATCCTATAATTTGAGGTAAATTTTGCCCTTCGCTTGCTCAGAAATCATAATATACCTTTCAGTTTACTTAACATCAAGACAACACATTGTTTATGTGCATTGATTTTTTTTATCACTATCATCTTCTGACATTTAAGGTTAATGAGTGATACAATAGAAGGATATGCATAAAAGAAGTTTGCTGCTTACCATAAACATTGAAATGATACATTTTGAGATATATGTAAAATATTAGTTTTAATATCTTCTGAATATTGGTTGACTTTAATTATCAAATTTTAAAAGTTGAGTATCAATGAAGCCAGCCTGTTTTAGAAGTGCTGAAAAGATTTGTAAAAAAAAAAAAAAAAAAAAAAAAAAAAAACTGCACAAAATGACAGAAGATAAAAAATGTGTTACAATGTATCACAAATTTTGATAAAAGTAACTTTTGCTGAACTGAATGCATTACTCATCAAAACAATCTTGTTGCCTTTTTGAACATTTTTTCTTTAGATCTCTTATTAACAACTTGTTTACCCTGCTTCGAAATATACCATTATTTCTTTTATTCATTAAAAATCTAAGGCTTAAAGAGTCAATTATACAAATGTTTGAGATGGTATGAATATCATTTTTTCTTACATGATTCAAGTGGCACAGTTAATATTCAGTAAAAACCACAATAAAGGTATGATCCTCACATCTGTCGTTATCAAAATATTGATAATAAATTGCCTGCTCAAGTGTGGCTAATAAATATCTGCAAGACGTATTTTTGAGGAATGTTAAGACAAATTTTTTTTATCTAATTATTTCTTTTTTTGAACAATATATTTGAATATTCCACATGTCATTGTTAATGAAGCTCGTCTACCATGTTGATGGTCTATCCAAATAGTAATGATTATAACAAAGCAATCCCCCAAATCAATTTTGCTAGTATTTTGCTTAATGGCTTCAGGAATTTGTGGGAAATTTAACCTTTCGTAGATAGACCCCATAATTATTAGATCTGATAACAGATCACATAACAGAACAGGTTTATAAAACATAATAGAACACACTTTATTTTTCTACATTCTGTGAAGTAAATAAAAAACCTTTTTGAACAAAAGGTCAAATATTCAAACAATGCTGATGAAATGATAAAAACCGTATAAATGCTCAATGTGTATCTAAATATTTATCAATATTTCCATACGTCTATTTGCATATGGCTATAGTTGCATTTGTAGCTTTCATTTATTTTATTAATTTGGTTGTATGAAATAAAATTCTTTTATTTATGTTTTAATATTAATTGAAAGATATTTCATTCAGGTAGCTATATGAAACTCTTTGGCAAGGCTCAAGTTGATGTTAATCTGGCTTTAGGTCAATTAATTAAGGTAAAGCAATCAATAAGTATTTATTTTTGTATTACTCTCATAAAGGTTTCAGAAATAATTTCTCATTCATTATTTAAATTTATTAAACATAAAAAAAAAACTTAAAATATTTTTAATCTAAATGATTTTTCTTTTATCTTTCATGTTATATGAAAATGACTTGAATTAAATGAATTAATCATAACTTCAATATGCACAGCTGCTTTAAAACTTTTACTGTGTATGCATTTGAGAGACTAAGTTTGAAATACTTTGCAGCTAACATTTCTAAACATAACTGTAGTAAAAAACTTGTTTGCTTATTTAATTGATTCCATAATAAGTTTCTGTATAATATCCTTTAGTAGAAATAAATTATAGAATTTATCCATGTGCATCTTTAAGTATTAAATTTTATGACATGAAATTTTTTATTCATCCTTATTATTTAGCTACTTTTTGTGCTTTAACTCACTATCAAGTATATAACTGTATTTCTAAATTTTCTGTTATATTGAATATTGTATATTATATTGTTTATGATTATACATTATGTTATTTATGTATATACTTACAGTTCAACCAAGTTGTATGTATGGAGTTAAAATAATTTATACGACATGAGTATTTTTTATTATTCTTCATATTTAAGCTTTATTAAAAAAGTGAGTTATGTTTATACCAACAATAATTCTCATAATTTAAAGATGTCCTGCAACTTTAAATACATTCTGAATTATGCGGTAACACTAATATACTTCTGTTTTTTATTATATATAATCACTGAGAATAGTTTCTTTATAATTTAAAATAGAAATTGGTCTCCCAGTCCATTTAAGTTGAGATAAGTAATAAGCAAGAGAAATTATTATATTAACTAATACTGAGGCAAAGTTTCTTTCAAAATTTAATGTTATGTAACATTTTAATGATTATAAATGATTTATATAACATATAATAGTCTTTTTCATCGGCAATATGAAATAAAAAAAACTATATAGCTGTTATTGATTAGTTTCATCTTAATTAAGAAAAAATTATCGACGATACAATATTCCAGAGGATATTAAAAGCTAATTATTACTAAATTTGAATCAAATATTTCTTGTTAAAATTCTAGATATAATCAAATAAGCTTGATTTCGATTATTTTTTTTTGTAACTAATTTTAAATGCCTACAAAATTTTGATGCAATGTAGCAAAAAATATCATATATTGATGCAAACTAAGTTGGATGGAAAATTTCGTCTTTCTCTCTCAGTACTCAGAAATAGATTAAATGAATTCTTAATTTCATTATCTATTTTTTCAGGGTAAAATTATTTGTTAATTTTAATAGGCAACTTAATTTACTTTTTCCCATAATCTATGTAATGGAATTGTCAAAAATGAGAGTATTCATATGATGGATTGACCATCCATATTAGCAAGTAAAAACCTGCTTGCTAGAGCGACCCATATCAGCAAATCTAGGCCTGCTGTATTATACAAAAGGTCTATAATATTAATAGAACCATATCATGTATTAGAAATTTTTGTTCTGCGTGGAGAAGTGATATTTTAGATAATCTTGCACTGATGTGATTTTTACTAAATGTAATAAACCTATACCCTGAATGTTTTTCCATGTTGTTTTTTTGTGCTTTAAAATTATTTGTGTATTGACTTGCATCTGTAAATGTTTCAATAGTTTAATCATATAAACAAATTTTATTAATTATGAAACACATGTTCTTAAGCAGTACTTCTTTTGAAATAATAAAATTATATTTTTGATTTCATATTTTTAAGTTTTGTTATTTCATGTTCAATTTAAAAATAAAAATTGGGGAAATATTTCAAAACAGTTTTATTTTTCATATTTAATCATTTTCAATATCTAAGCTATATTGTTTTTTTTTTTTTTTTTTTTTTTTTTTTTTTTGCAATAGCTTAATTTTTAAGCTAATAGAAATTTAAAGATGGCTATATTTTATTTTTTTTAATAATATTTAATTATGCTGCTAATGATAGCTTAAAATATTGAAATTTTCTGCTTTAATTAAAAAAGAATGAAAGCTTTCAACATCTTTCTAAGTTATACAAATTGTAAATTAAATGTAAAATTTCTAAAAGATAAAAATTATTTTTCAAATATTTCTTATTAAAATTTTTATATAGTATTCGTAATGTTTAGTCAATTTTCAAATTTACCTTACCAAAAACTTAATTTATCCTTGATTTATCACTTTTAAAATGTTATGTTTCTCATGTTTCCTCTAGAATGCTTTGTTTGAAGAAGCTGAACCTGAATTTCAACAGTTTGCTTATTTCAAAACAAGGATTTGTATGAGAAATGCTCTTCAAGTAAGTTATTATACATTATTTTTCAAATTTACATTTTAGTATCAGTTTAATCCATTACTGTTTTATAGAAAACTAAAAGGATTTTTAAATAAATTTAAATACATAGATTTTATTGGAGATATTTCAGCTCTGCGGGCTTTTGCTTTTTAAAGGCAATATTTGTATTAACACCCTTGGTGGCGTATCTTTCGTTATAGGTTGTTCATCTTGTTATTTGAATTCAGCATTTTGTGTTCCATTATCCATTGAAAAGGCTCATTAATTAATAGTATTTCAATTGAAATTTTCTTGTGTTTTGCTTAATACAAATGAAAAAGAAATCACTAAAAATTAGTTTTTTTTATTAATATTTTTAGTTAAATGGCACATTTTTCTTAATAAATGCATTATGTATTCTGAGAAAAGAAAATTTTGAAGCATCTTTTAAAAATATTATGTGTTGAGTTTATGAAATGAATTATTCAAATTGAGTAGAGAATAAAAACATTTCTTATTTTTTCTGTTAAAACTTCCTGAGATTTCGCAAGTTTCCTAGAAGCTTCAAAAAGGCTTAGCAATATTTTGACTTAGCATTGTTCACAAATTGTTCTCATAAGAGTGACACACTTATCCTATTTAATTTTATATCAATTAACTAACTTCTTTATTACTTAGTCTTGTTTCCAAGATTCCCTGACAATGAAATAATTTTGAAGTATTTACTGTAGTAAATTTTCAACTCTGGACTCCTATTTATTATTATTATTATATTCTTATGCAGTCTAAAGATGTTATGGATATCAGTTGACTGTGTATGTAGGATTTTGTTGACATTCCTAAATGTTGCATGTGTGGAATAACAGTTAAAAAATGCTTGGCTATTCCTGCTGTTAGTTACCTATTTTCAGATTCGATTTCAATTATTCTGCCTCCAATCTCGAATTTTAAATTATTTCATTGCTTATCTCTGAGTTTTTCATATGCTTAAACTTAAATGTATTTTTGAGGTAGTCATGTGTGCATCAATGTGGAGTATACATTTGAGAATTTTTTTTATGACTGAGTTTAATAAATGTGTTGTTTTTTTAAATTAATAATTTTTATATTGATTGTTTTAATTTTACTATTCATTTCAAAATTTCTGTAATCATAAACAATAAAATATTATTTGTTTTATGTTATTAATTGTGTATCAAAATCAATGTATGTAAATTGTTTAATGAATATTTTTTTTTTTTTTTTGCAGGATGAAATGATATCAAGCCATTCAGAAGATAAAGAGGCTGTTTTAATAACTTTAAATAGACCCCTCATATACATTCAACCTATTGCTTTGGATAAAGGTTGAGTTAAATTTTTACATTTAGCCTATTTTTGATTAGTTTTGAAAGTTAAACTATTAATTACCGTAGTGTTGAAAGCATTTTTACAACTTAGGTTAATGAAAATTGTCTTACTTTTTCTTAGAACATACGTATTCCAAAGTTGTTAAAGTGCAAAAATCAAAGTGTTTAAGTGCAAAAAACTTATTTCAAAATTGTTAAGATTGGTACATTTATCCTAGTTATTCATAATTAATAATACAAAATATTTCACACTTGTTATATTTATTAAAATAATCATATCGATAATTTATTTTTTTTAACTTATCTGCAGAATTGGTTATCATTTTTTTATTATTTCCAGCTAAATGTCTAAAAAAGAGATATAAAAACTTAATTGGCTATAAAAGTGTTTAAGCTTTTTAAATGTATTTATGTGCTGTATATCTAGTGCAGTAAAAAGCAATAATACTTTAACATAAGTATTTTAGAGAATAATTTCCAGGACATTAATAAATTACCTTATGATAGAGCTGTGACCAAAGTATTTTGCTTTGAAATTCATGTAGTATTTTTTTTATTTAGTTTATTTTTATCTCTATATCTTAATGTTACTCTAAAAAATTTATAAGTTCAATTGATGATTAACATTTTCTCCATCAACTGTGCAAAAATATGAAAATCTGCTCAAGTTTGGGAAACAAATAAATCAGTGAGTAAGTATTGCAGCTAAATAGAAGTATGAAATATTCCATGTATCAAAATAATCATAAAGTATGGTATTATGAAACTATTAAAATTTTTTAAAATTATTTTTCGAAAAATGTTTTTATTATTATTTTAAAATTGATTTTTATTTATCTGATTTTATATTTCCCTTTTTATGATCAGATATTTAAATATATATATACTAAATGAATCATTCATAACATTTCAACTTGTATCCTCAATCCATGCATTTATTATGCATACTATGTATCTGAAAAATGTCATTTTTCACTCACTTTGAAAATGAAAAATTCCATCTATCAGAATAATTGTGAAACATCTTATGAAATAATTATTAGAATTATTTTAAGTCATTTTTCAATCATAATTTTCTGAATATTTTAAAATTTCATTTTATGTATATTATAATCTGTTTCAATTTTTATTAGCATAGTTGTGTAAGTAATTATTGTGAGATATTTTTAACTCTTCAGATATTGCACTAATCATAAAAAAATCTTCAGATATTTTTATGATTAGTGCAAAATTTCCTTACATATTTTATTTTCTTTAATTTTCATTCTCAGTAATTAATAATTTGTAGATTTTAATTTATAAATTATTCGTAATATAATCCAATTTATGTATGCAATTCACTGATTTATTATGCGTACCATTTACCCGAGGAGTTCTTTATCACTTATTAAATTTATGTATGAAATAAATTAAATTGTTCTTTTTTCATCATTTTATGAATACTGTTATTAGATATAGAATTTGTTCAACAAACTTTAAAATAGTTTACATCTTAAAAATGGGTTTTGATTATTACCAAAAGCTGTTCTTCCTAATTTTTTGAGAGAAAAAACACATTTATTATTTCAAAAGTAAGTATAAACTGTGTTTTTAATTCTATATGTTGAATGTGTTTTAGGAAAAGAGTTTTTGGAACAAAAGGAAAAAAAGATTTATTATTCTGGGTAACAAAGGTTTGACTTTGAATTCTAATAGTTCAGTGTACAAGCACCATTAATTTCATTTGAAATTTGATGTGCACCTTAAGCTAAACAAATGTATTTAGAAATAAAAATGCATATGTGTTAATTTCTAAATGATTACTTAAAATGATCTAGGCTTATGATTTGTATTCATTTTTACAATGAAAAACTGTCAACTTTTTAAATCAAAATAAAATCTTAGAAAAGACTTAATTTCAATTTACAAAAGTGAGATAGAACTGTACCCTTTAACTTTCTTACCAATTCATCCCTATTAATTATGTCAGTTTCCATTATACCATCATCTTCTAGATGTTTCTTTTTAAAATAAACTAAATAAGATATAAACATAATGCTTTGGAAATAATTAAAAATTGTTTGTGATAGTTAAAAATTATTATTTGAGTTTATTTATGCTTCCTTACTATTAGATTTTGTTCTTTTTTTTTAACAGGATTTATTAGTTTTTTCCTTTCAAGATATCCATTGGATTTTTGTTTGAGTTTTTTCCTTTCAAGACATCCATACATTTGCATCCTAAATGCAAATGTATCAGAAAGAATGAGATGCTAGAATGTGCTTTCAGTATTTTTATTAACTTATATTAACTTATATCTTATTGAAGTGTAGACTATAATACTCAAATTACTGTAAACTTCCTTGGCTATTGATTGTAATAGTAAGCATTTGATAGACATGCATTAGATATATTATGATCGAAGATGTACATTTCAAAAGAATGAGATACATGAAAAATTTCAATATTTTTTAAAATTTGTAATACATATTTACACTTTGATTGCCATGGCTATCATATGTGATATCCAGTGATATTTCCGTTGAGACACTGGCTATCCGATATGATAGCCAGGGTGTTTCAACACTTCAGGCCAGGGCTATCAAAGATGTTATCAGTTACGTGAAAATCGTATTGGAGTTTGATTGTTGGGCTCCCTACGATGTGTTAGGTATACGTGGTTTGCGCATTGCGTGGTTGCTTTCGTGGTGTGCTTTGGCTATCATTTTTGGTAGCCAGGATGGAAATCTCCCCATATGTTACAAAATGAGTCAGATTGAAAAATATTGTTTTTATATATAGTTTTATGTTGAAAAAAATACAAATTACACAAAAAAAAGTTTGGCCCCGTGGTGAACATTTGCAATTTTGGCTTGGCAGTCAAAGTGTTAATTAAATATAGTAATTAAAATAAATTAGGTTACTCAAACTACCATAAAATTTTCTGTATGTTTGAATGTAAATAATAAATTTATGACATTTAAAATGTACATACATATTTATCTTTAATGATGCATTAGGACATTTAAACATTAATACATTTATAATACATAATAAGGTTCCATAATTTCTATGAAAAGTATAGTTTTTTATAGCATTTTTTGCTTGAATTATATATAATTACATAGATTACTATGTTTACTATATACTTTAGCTGTTCTTGTTTGGTTGAATTATAAAAATGCATATGAGTACTGGAATGAACAAAGAGCAAGTCTAAACAAAGAGGTACATATTAAAAATATTAAATTCCAAAGCATGACTCTATAAAAATTTGTCAATACTGTGTTTATTATAATGATGTGTTTCAATTCAATACAGGTCTTGACTGCTACACAACAAGTGTTCGAAAGAGTTCCTCAGATTTCTCAATTAAGTTCTCAAGCTTTAGGGACTTTATTTTTACAATTAACTGTGGATGATATGGGAATCTGTCTGCCATTGAATCCATATGCTGGTGTAAGTATATTTTGAATCTCATATTTACCATTATATATAGAACAGGATATATTCTTTAGTATATCTTTTAATATTATAAATATTTTATATATACATTAAACTTTATTAGCAAATATTGATTTCATTTTATGAAGAAACTTATAAAATGCTTTTTTCTGATCGAAAAATTATTATATTTTCAATCTGTATTCTGTTTGAATGAATGTTATATATGATCATAAATTAAGAAATAAAATAGAATTAAAAAAATATTGTACTATGCCTGCATTTCTGCTTTTAGTTCACGAACAGCCCAAAAAAGTTATAATGAAGCATAAAAGGAATTAAAATTAACATTCGTAGATTTGTATTCTGGAAGAGAATCTTTTTGTTATTATTTACATTGATGAAGCTGCTTATGTGTTATATTTGCTTAAAAAATAATTTCTTAGCAAGTTTGAATCCCATAATTTTATGGTAAATTTTTGGAAATAATTTAAATAATACCCATTCACAATTCATGTTTTACTTCATTCAATTTAAGTTTGAACATAATTATTACTATAAAATTTAGATTCTTTAAAATGTACAAATCATTTTGGAAATATAAGAAATTTTAATATCCTTACAATAATGAATATTTAAATGAGAGCATCCTCAATTCTTTTTATGTGCGGGCACTTATATATAATGCTATCTGGTGCTTTTAAATATCATTTTAGCAAATTTTTAGTTTCTTCTGGAAAATTAAAAAAAAAAAATTCAAAATTGTGTGGCATCAAGAACTGTTTCAGATATCCAGCTAGTTTGAAATATCTGGCACATGTTATCAGTGATAGCATGCATTTTTCTTGTTTTCTTCTACTTTTTATTCTGTTTTACTAAATATTAACTTTATTAAACTTTCAGATTTTCATAGGAAGATTGTTTTTATCATGCATCTTGACAGGAATGAGCATAAGGATTGTTAAATATCATTTTTATTAATATTTGTTTTAATCTTACTTTTTCTTAAATCTTGGAATTTTTAAGATTTTCGTTAACTTTATTTAATCTAAAATTTTCACTAACTTTATTTAGTTATGTAGACCAAAAGTATCTCTCAAATAAAAGAGTAAACAATTAATTTGCTAAAAACATTCAAAAGAAAGTGTTTTAATTAGAGTAATAACACCTGTTTATTGAAGTTAATAAGAAAGCTGTATATCTGTATTTGATGATTAGTATAATATGTAGAATAATATTTAATTTACATTGATTATTAATCGTGGAATATTTATGAATAGAAAACAAATTGAATCTTATAGGTATTTAAATTCTTTTTTATCCTATGCCCGTTTTCAGCATCTCTGCCATTAGTTGACAAGCAGCTGAATAAAGTGGTGATTAAGCATAAGATGAATTAAAATTAGCGCCTGTAGAGATTTCATCAAGAAACTTCAAAACAATGGGGCAATGCCTGAGGTTGTTTATCATCCATATTCTACTGGTGGCACAGAGGACAAGCCAAATCCTTGACTCCAATAAGATGCAAATGTTTCTGCAAATAGTCATGTCCTGTAAGCAAAGAAAAGAAACTAACTCCAACAGATCCAGGCAGGAAATAGGGGATTTTACTATTATTATTGAGCAAGATACCACTTCTTACCCACAGCTACATCACTATAAAAAGATGCTCGATTATTCTTTGAATTTACTGTAGATGATTTTTTTATGTTATGTAGAGGCAAAGGAGAATTAGGTTATGACATGAGAGCTTTAGAAAGCCTGTCAGCCTGCTCGTTTAAAAAAATGACACAGATATTGAGAATTCAGTGGAAGGTATGTAATATTATATTTTTGTGTGATAAAGTATCAGCTTGAGAATCGATAAGAAACATAACATTGTGCTCAGAACAACTCTTGAATTTATCAATTGCAAAGATATTGCTATTTCCTCACCATAAAATTATCGTAATACTGACCAACAAGATGGCTAATACTGAAAACACTTGAAGAGGCTATTTGTTGTGGAGATATTTGTCAAGAGGGTATCTGCAATGTTTATTATTAGGAAAAACACTTTCTTGGTCACTCTGTGTAAAAAAAAAATCGGTATACCAATATTTCAAACAAAATCCAGATAACTGTCCAACATCACTTGGCTCGGATTATAATAGGGTAATATTTCTGTAGGATAACTTGGTGGTTAGGTATAGGCACATCGTAAATGTCATAAAGATCCTGAAGGAAAGGAAAGATAGTATTTGTAAACTCATTTGAAAAATTATAATAATTTAGGAAGTTGTTTTTCCCCAAGATCTTTTCAACAAAGTTTATGGCACTTCTTTGGTTCATTTCACTTGATGAGTCCAAATATATCTAGTTTCTATTGCAACTTTAGGGGTTGATTTGACCCTATGAATAATTAAATGCAACATGCTGTTTTGGAAAAATTTAAGCATATTTTTTACAGAATCTGAGGCAGTGATATATAGAGATTAAAATTTCAAATATCTAATGCATATTAAAAATATTTCAATAAAAAGTTAGTTTCATCTAAAAAATATTTTTTGAAACATATTATATTAAAATTTAAAACCTTGGAATAAATAAATTATTAACTGTATTTTCACAAATAATTTCTAATCTGAATTTAATAGTGCATTCACATTAATTTTGGAGAGAAATGTTTTTTTTTAGTATTAAAGTTTCAAATATATTAGTTCAAAATTTTGAAACTGTCAAAAAATATTCTTTATTTAATTCTGTTTTTAAATTTAATATAAAAATATTATAAATTTATCAATTATTTTGTTTATATTTTTCTTTCAATTAATTAAGCATGGACTGTCTTTGCAGATGTTTTCTGGGAAAACTTGACGTTCTAATAATTGTTGAAATGAGTCACATTATTTACACATAGTAGTAGCCATAATAGCCAAAGTCAACCGCGTAGTATAGAAACTGCGCTATAAAAAACTCAGATTTAGTACAAATCACATCATTCATACCGCGTTATATGGAGACCAGTAAATACATAAGACAAGATAAATTATTTTTATTGAATTGAGTTCATATAAGGAAATGATAAAAAAAATGAAACAAAAATTAAACTCAAAAACTGTTTTCCAACAAAAACAAGAAAGAATTATGTAATCTTTCAACATTCATCATTCAGAAATGAGTCACCTAACTTGTCTTCTTTTAATGGGCAAAATGTCTTTCTCTCTTGGTTCATCTTCACATTGGTTTTCACTTGTACCTTTTTTTTCCTAAAACCTCTATATAGGGAGCTAAGCAATTTCTTAATTCTCTTTTAAGCTTTGCGCTGTGCACCGTTGAATGATCAGTTTAAATGAAAAGATGTACTAACTCTTTACCCAAAATTAGCCCTTTTTTCACATCATGTAAATTGATATGTGGCACCCGTTTGTTTTCCTTATTTTCGTTTACAATGCATTTGAGATGGGTTCATCAAATAATTTCAACAGTTCTTTCACATCTGAAGTTTCTTCCCTGAGTACTAGTTCTTTTACATCCTGATGGTTTACTGCAAATTCTTCATCGCTTAAATGAGAATCAGCGTTTACTATTTCTGTAACTGGGAATGAAATTGTAGAATCATCTTGTATTGCTTGAACTATTTGAGGTAAAAGTGGTTTCCAATATGCATTAAGCGTTGATGGTTTAATTTCCGTGCAAGCCGATGACACGATTCTAATACAATCTAAAATAGAAAATTCCACCCACACTTGAGTAAGAATTTTATTTTCAATACTTTCTAATATGTCGAAAATGTATGGGAAAAGGTGCGTGTGTAGTACATTTTTAAAGTTTGAATGACTCCTTGGTCCAAAGGTTGTTTTAATGATGTACAGTTAGAAGGAAAGAAGACAATTTTCGCATTTGCATGATCCTGTTCTATGTTGTGGCAGCCAGCGTTATCAAGAACCAATAAAATTTTGAAATACAATTTTTTTTTTCCATTTCGAAATGAAGGTTCTTGATGGTATTTTTTTCCAATACAATGCCGTCTAATCGGCGTTAAAAATCTGATCAGGTGAATAACTTCCTACATTGATAATTTTAGCTAGTTTCAGTTTATAATTTTCAGCAGCCTTACCATCTGCTAAGGCCTTTTCTCCTTGAAATTGAATATTATGCAATGTGTACCCTTTTTTTTAGCTTTTCAAATCATCCTTTACTCACGACAAACGAATGATTTTCTAGCCCTGCATAAGAATGCCCAATATTTCTTAAATTTTAATAGATTTTAAGTACCTTCTGCTTGATAAGATTTCCACTGATAGGAACTTTTTCGTCTGTACAGTCTTCCAACCAGATCATTAACTTTCGTTCCATTTTAACCATATTAGATTTGCATGTGCCAGTAACACGTTTCACGCCTAATGGACAGTCATCTGCCATTGTTTTCCTTATATTATCTGCATTTTTCTTTAAGTTTAGAATCGTAGATTCATTCAGATTTGTTGATTGTGCAACAGATGACATCCCCCCCTCCACCTTCTAAGCGATTTAAAATTTGGATTTTATTTTCAAGCAATATAAACTTTATTTTTAATCCTTTCCTTGTTTCTTTTGTGTTTGACATGATGCAAATCTAGGGTTAATAATTACTTTATTACTATTATATTAGAACAAATGAAGAATATTACTTACAGTATTGTATAATGTTGTCCAATTATAAACCACAAAAAAAGCTAAATGAATTTTAGAATTCGTTGCAGACAAAATTTTAGAAAGAATTGGTCACCAACGAGACTTACTGTGAAAGAGCTCTGAGACAACTGAAACCGATACCATAAACGGCTAAGAGATAACCTTGAATGTTTATATAAACATATCCAGTCCGAACCATTCATTGAGTGCATGAAAATAACTGATGGGACATTGTTGAACAGAAACCGCGCTGTAGGAGTACTGCGTTATTGGCAGGTTGTCACGATTTCAGCTCCTCGTAATATGGAAACCGCCTTCTGAGAGTACCGCGTTATAGGAGGGTTGACTGTATAATCTATCAAAGCTTCTATCAATTTAGTTAAAAGTTTTCAATTTAAAAAAATTATAAAGCACATTTATAATTATTTTTATCTATAATATGTAAATTTAGCTAATTGTATGTAAAAGAAAAAATTCTTTTTTCTAAAAATATATCATGTATATTCAGACATGTTTTATATTCATATATTCTTAGTCAATAGGAAAAAATATTTTGTGTTTTATCTTTAAAAAGATGGATTTAGTTTTATGACTCAATATTATTGATGTAGAATTTTGACATTCCAGAAAAATATAGAATATACTCAATAATTTGTATTGTTCTGAAGAAGCTATATATATGCTATGATGAAATGAAAGATCTGGTTACTTTTTTTCGAATTCATTTGTTGTACCAATTGCAATAGAATCTGGCTAATTTTTTATCAGTAAGAATGAGCTTGTTGGTTTTGAAATACAAATTTTCTGATTTTTGTATTTTTTTT
>JAPDSC010146804.1:167593-186284 GCA_026290005.1 Latrodectus geometricus | reverse complement strand
ATATATATATATATATATATATATATATATTTATACTGTCATTAGGATCATGAAGCATTCTTCAAGTTCTCTCTGTATTTCCATATTGATTTTTATCATATCATTTAAGTAAATATATTTTCTCGGATCAGTAACAAGTTTAATAATATCAATGAGAAAGAGTAATCAAATTTCTCTTTGCAGTGAAGTAATCAAATTTCTCCTTGCAGTGAAGTAAAAAAGTCCAACAGGGAGAATTTTTTAAAGTAAAATAATATGGAAAGTTGTATCATTTTGTAGAGCTATTCAAAGAGATCTACTGATTAATTACTTTGATTAAATCAAAAACAAATTTTGTATAACTACAGCTTTTAGTGGAATAAAGTTACAAAATGAAAAAAAATATTCTAATCTCGTTTTGAGTCTAAGATGCTAGGCTTATATGTTTATTTTATAGAAGTTGTTTCAATCTAAAGGTGTCATTCAGATATTTATATAAATATTGGGAAAATATAAGCCATTCAACTAATGAATTAGTTATATCTTATAAACATATTCTTATATCTTAAATTATTCATTAAACAATTTTTTTGTGTTTTTTTTTTTAACAAAATTTGTTTTAAAAAAGATTTTATTACCCTTAAATTTGATGTCTTATTATACTTATGTATGATGTAAAACATGTGCGGTTTTGTTGATTTATTGGAAAAGAGAGTTTATATATCTTTCATTTCATACACATCCCTGTATGTGAAGGCTTTTATGATAATTAGTGTTCTGAAGAATTGGTCAGTTAAAAATAATTTTTAATTCATAAATATAAACTTATAATAAAAAAATGTTTAATTCCTTTTAAATAATTGAAAGCTTTGATTTTGGAGAAAGTTTCGCTCTCAGGAATCTGACTCTTTATAAAAGAAATTGTATTTGTATTATAATTGAATTTAAATTTGTAATTCAATATGTGAAAGTAAAAAGAGAAATTTATGATGAAAGTATTTTCTTGTATGTATATACCGATGCATAGAAAGCTCTGGTTTCAATATTAACCTGCAAAAGTTATGGTGTAAATCTAAAATTTAAAGAAAAATTTGCATGAATTGTTAGATTTAAAAAAAAATTAATTTGACTCTTAAAGAAAGATATATAAATTAGCTACCTGATTAATTGTAAATATTTATTTTTATAAAACTTTCGTGAAATTGTTTTAGATTTATATATTGATGGAGAAATTTTTAGCAGGAATGCATAACCTTTATATAAATATATTAATATTGATAATGTGCATTTGCAGTTTTCACTATGAGCATTTAGCTAATGTGTGTATCTGATTCAAAGTAATTTTTTTAGAACGTGAGTAATAAAATGTATGATACTGAACTTAAGGCAGCTGTTGTTGTAACTTTGGAAAGTACCCGAATTTCAGCCTGCTCTTGTGGATCCTTAGTTAGCAAAGCTAAATTTACAGGTAAAAATATTTTTTAATAAATTTACAGGTAATTATTTTTTCAGTTTTCAATGTAATTAAAATTTTTGTATGTATTTTATTTTATACTATGTTATACACTACCGATATGTGTTTTTGTATGTTATTCATTTGATCTAGTAATCTCTAGTAAAGTAAAAAAGTTAATAAACTGGTCATAAAGTAAAGAAGTTTAAAATACTTATATATACATTTGAGCTGAGCTGGTTAGCAAAAGTTTCTGCTTCCCTATATTTCAACAGTTCCATCTTGGCTTGTATGTTGTTAGTGAATCACATCCACTTAAAACTAGGTTTTGGTCTAATTACCGTATTTTCCTGTATATAATCCGCGGATTATGTGTTAAAAAGTTCCGAATTTCGTTGTGCGTATTATACACCGCCGCGAATAATCTGATAAAAAAAAAACATTCTTCCATAGAAAAGCTTACAAAAAAGTTTTAAAAAATATACTGTTTATGTTTCATAAAATAAATAACAAGTGGTACCAAGACACACCTGAGTTACTTAAGCTATAATCGGCTTTGTCTAATTACATTCAAAAACGAATTCGGTTCCTTGTAAAGATATTACAGTTTCATGTCGCTAACGTCATTTCGTAATTTATCTTGACATGAGCTGTTTCGTTTTGAAAATATTCAAATTCGTATATCGTCATATGGACGCGAAAACTTTTAGGTAACACAGCAGATTTAAATGAAAAGCTATAGCGAAAACAAATAAGAAAAAATGACGACAAACGTGTTAATGTGAAGTGAAAAACGAAGAATGCGGGCTATAAAAGAAAAATGTATAAAATACGCAGTTTGTAAATAGTCAATTTCTTTCATTTAAATATTAACGAAGCAAATATATATTTTAAATTTATCTAAAATCGTTTTTAAAGTTATTAGAAGCTAAAAATTGATAAATTTTACAAGAATCTTCTCGAAATTATCTCTCTTGATCCATCTCATGCTTTCATTTCAAGTTTATCGCACTTTGCGGTTTTAATTATAAATGCTTTTTTTCTATACAATTTATTATATTTTTAATCATACTGTGCATTTTTTTATTTTATGTGATAAACATATTATCAGCAGTACATATTTTAGACTATTCGCCAGAAAAAAAATTGCAACGGATTATACGCCGCTGCGGATTATGCGACGCTTTTTTCCCTTTTACTCGGAAATAAGGTCGTGCGGATAATACACCGCTGCGGATTATATACAGGAAAATACGGTAGTTTTTATGTGCAAAACTGATCTTTGAGCATCAAACTAAACCAAGCCAAATCCATATATATACTCAGGAACATTCAAAATAGCTCACCAAACAGGAAGAAAGGTACAAGCAAGGAACTTTGCAAATGAGTACAATGATATCTGATAAGCAAATGCTCCCAGTTGAGCACCTGTGGCCATAACCACACACCCAATAGTGGGGCTGCTACCAAAAAGTGGGGTCTACATAAACTGCCGCTAGTTTTAGGATTAAGAAACGGCTGACACTAGAAGAACTTAAGTAAGTGATGAATATCAGAGAGATGTGTAACAAGAAATTTCGCAGTTTAACTAGTTTGAGAGGGGCTTTATCACCGGCTTAAAAACCACAGGTTGGTTGGAGCACCAGGCTGCTCACCAAAATGTGACATCAGAACATGGTAGAAACAGTGGACACAAAATGGTAGCTACATGCTATGTACTTGCCTGAGGTGAGAGGATTTAAGAATCATTTGGCAAGCACTCATGGATCCCATAGGGCCTCATTCCATGATACATGCAGATGCAGGGGTGCCAGTTTTCACAAATCATTTCCTGACACTTTGCAGGAGCAAACTTGTGATCCAAGTTCCTGTTTTGCGTTTTGCCTTTTACACAAAAACATTGGTGCTAAGTGGCAGCGATGTGGAATGTCATAAGTTGGCAAACCAGGGTCTTTAGTGGTGAATCCTGGTGTGTTTTGGGGACAAATGGTAACTGTACGTGTGTTTAGGCGTCTTGGTAAATGGTATACTTCCAACAACCCTATAGCAGGACACATTTCCCAAACAGCAGTCATAATGATCTGGGTGGCCATAGCCTATAATATGCAGTCTGCTCTAGTTGTGATACATAGATCCTTAACAGGCCAGCATTTTGTTGATGACATTCTTTGATCCCATGTGAGATCTTTCCTAATTGGTCTTTCAAGAACAATTTTACAGTAAGGTAATGCTTGTCTACATACAACTTGAGATGCTTGAGAATACCTACATCATCTTCAGACTTTTACATGACAGGCCTGCTTTCCAGACTTATCCCTGATAGAGCATGTTGGGATCAGCTTAAACACACTCATACCGTCATGTCACTCTGTATATGATTTAGAGGTGTCTGTTCAACATTTGTGCGCGCATTTGTCTGAGGACAACCACAAACATCTAAATAATTGGATGCTGGTCTGAGTGGCAGAATGTTATTGCTGAAGGAAGTGATATGATGTGCTATTGACGTTGCACTGTATTTGTCTAATTGTACACACTGTATTTGTTTAATTGTCTTGATTTCGGAATTAAGACAGTTAAGCAGAAGTAATTCTTACATCTATATCATCATGTGAGCTAAATTTCATTTAAATACCATGTATCCTTGGTGTGCTATTTCCAATGTTCCTAATTGTATATGTATGCATATATATTGCCTAATTTGCTTAAAAAATTAATATAATATTAAGTAATACGTTTTTTATGCTATTTTTTTAAAAATAAAATTTTAGGATCTCAAATTCTATTCTTCTGTTGTTTAGTTTGAAAACTTTATCAAAATTAATTTGAAAGATTTATCGAATAATCATGGCAAATGTATTCTGGGGAAGTTTATTCAAATGAATTTTCATGAGATATGATTTCATGTTTGTGGCAGCAATATTATGATATTGTGAACACATTGACTTATCTCATGTTTGGAGAATGATAGCATACTTATTAGTTTACAGAGAACAAATGTAAAATTTTTTATTTTCTAACAATGACAAAATAAATTAAATAAGTTTAATTATAATATAGTCTATCTATTTTTACTGGAATGAATCTCCGACAGGTATTAGGAATAACGTAAGATATAAAAGTGCCCATGTGTGACTTCAGCATGTGCAAATTTGCTTGTAACTTTTGTCCATATCAGACACAGGCAAATACTTAAGAAGTTAAAAGAATTAATTAATTTAATTATTAATGTTAAATAATTTATTTTACATCCAATTCATAAGTATTTATGAATAAGAAAGTAAGTTTTTGCATGTTAGATAAAATTACTAAGGATAACATGTTTTCAATGTAATTTTTTTTTCATTTTCTTAATAAATTATATATACTTTTATCTAATTTAGAATGAAAACTATTATGAGAAGGCATTGCTATAATTCTTATTATAAGGTTTAAATTTTGTGTGTTATAAAAACTGATAAATTTAAATTTATTTTGAATTATTTGAAAATAACATAAAATTCGTGAAAAATTTTAGATGAATTTTTTATGATTTGTACCGTTATATCATTGATTTTTTTCCATTAAATCAAAATTTCATTTATTTTCTAATTTAGGATTATGCATTAGATTTGCTGATGATTTTGAAATATCTTTGGATGATTGGAAGCCAGACCCTTCTGATTCAAGTATAATGAATTTATGCGTGGTTTCTGAAGGAACATATGAAATATGTTCTAGAACAGTTGCTCCGCAAGGGATAAGTATGATTTATTACACTGTGCTTATATTCTGATTATTGGTCATATTTCTATTTTGCTTTAATTCATTATAATGTTATATTGTGTATTAGTAGCTTATAAGGCAAAATATGTATGCAATTTCCTTTACTGTACAAATAAGAACAGTTAAATACTTGCATTAATTTTAAAATTACTTTTTTACAAAATACATAATAATTTATTTTTCAATGAAAAACTTAATAAATTGATATAATATTCCTGCTTGAGTAAGATAGATTATTTCAGATCTATCTTAGCATTTATTTTATAATATATACATATATAGAAACTTAGATTGGTACATTCATATGTATGCATATATATACCTAAAATATACACTATCAATAAATGTTAGAGATATAACAAAATTCATTTGGCAGACAACACATTTAAAAAATGATCAAATGGGGGAAATTACAGCATTTTTTAAAGTGTGGATGATCACAAAATCAATAGTTAGTGTAGCTGCCTCTATATGGAAAATTAAAGAGGATTTAGATGTGGTCTTGAGAAATAGCAATCCATGTTGGTTCCAAACCGGCGATGTATATTAGGGATGCAGTTGTAAAATCCAATACCACCCTTAATCATAATAGCAGGTGCAGGACAAATATGGCTATACATAGCACAACACATTAAGAGTTTTTCACCATGGTGTCTCCAAACGTGAATCACACCTTCCTGGTGTTAAAGGCAGAAGCAGAATCTCTTGTTAAAGATTTATTTCATTGCAATTTTCATAGTAATTGTTCATCGAAAAATTAAGGGTACAAATGCTTGTGATTTTGAATCAAAGGTAAATATAGTAATGGGTGCCTTGGTGACATTCCTCTCAGCTACAAACAATGTCAAATGGTAGTTGACATCTAATAATGAGTAGCTGCTTGAATTGTTGCACTATGATTCCAGATGTAGCTCAGTTATCCATCACTGTCATGTGTATTATATACCTGTCATCACATGTAGTGGTTCAATAAGGTGCAATTGGTCCAAATAATCCACTGTTCCTTTGAAGAAACACAAAGAATATGATTATATATGCACAAGAATTCTTTCTTTTAATGTAATTCCAATTTATAAATATTAGTATGTGTTTTATATCTAGAATTATTCAATTATATTCTATTTATGTACTTTCTAATAACACAAAAGTTTATTCATTGAAAACTCATGATAAGTCAAAAATAATTTATCAGTTGAATCCCAGAAATTTGATTAATTTTACTTATATGCTGTAGCATTTATATTACTAAAACATTTACAAAATGATCATATAATTGTTTTGAAAGTTAACTAATGTTGAACTGCTACTATGGAATTTTTTCAAGTCTTACATATTCTGGTTTCTTTTCATCATATATATATATATATATATATATATTAAAAAATAATCCTCATAAAAGTTATATCTGCTTTTGTTTTAATTACCCCCCTTTGAATTTTATTGTTTAACTGGTGTAGAATTACAATGTTTTTTACACTGGATTCAAAGTTAATAAATTTGTACACTTTGTTAAATTTTGCCAAAAAACTTAACAAACTTTAAAACTACTGCTTTGATACAAAAACATCAGTTTTTTTTATCGATTATGTACGATGTGTTTAGGTAGAGATTTTTAGAAATAAGCTTTATAAGTGTGTTGCAAAATTTTTGTTTAATATACTCTTACATCTCAATGAATTTCTTTGCATTTTTTTTATAACAATTTGCAGGGCTCGGAGTTGTCCTGATATTCCTTAAATACCTGATTTTTTAAAAAACGTCCTAAAATGTCCTTATTTTGTGAAATAAATCCTGGAATTCCTTAATTTTTTATTATATTCTTTTGAAAGTTTAATTTTAAGTAATAACTTTGTATTTTTCAGTAGTAAATTTTTCTTTCATCTGCTTTTTATGCAAAAAGAAAGAAATTCTTTCCCCCTTTTTTATTCTCTTTCAAACTGGAAATAGGGTTGCCAAACATTCATCTCCGCCTCATATTCGGCCATTGGTCACAAATGTCTGACATCAAAAATTTTAGGTTTTGGTTAACCATTAAATTCTATTTTTTGCCTTTACTGTCAAAATATTTTATTTTTAGTATTTATACAACTATTTATAATGTTGGTGAAACTGTGAGAATTATTTGCCTGCGTTTATGCACATGCGTGAAATGCTTAACCCGCCATTTTAAACGATTTTGATGGGTGTTTTGAAGAAGTTTATTAGCAAGTTTAGAATTTATTTTTTGAAAACAATTTTCTTTTAAAAATGCCAAGGATAATGAAATTTTCCGATAAATGATTGGTATAAATGCCTGATTAAGACATGGTCCCTAAGTGTTAATGATGTTCATTCTGCAGAGTGCTTCGTATGCAAAAGCAAGTTCAGTGTTTTAAATATGAGTTTTAAAAAAGTGCTTGCTCATGCAGAGGGATTAAAACACAAAAAAGCTGTGAGCTGTTACAAGAATCAAACACTATTTACTATCAAGTCATCAACTTCATCTGAATTCTTGACATCGACTCTAGTAGTGAATAACAAATCGTGGCTTCCCAAAACGACTTCCCAGAAAACCATTAAAGCTGAAATTAGTTTAGTTTTGGTGGCAATTATTCTTTTTCATTTTTGAAAGATTTAGTTAACATTTACGGAGAAATTTTTGATGATTCCTCCATGGAAAAAATTTCAAATTTGATAATAAAAGTCAGATATATGATTAATTTTGGACTAGCTCTGTATTTCAAAACTCTTGTTTTGGGATATCGGCACTTCATACTTTGTTTTACTTTTCGATGAAGTTACTACAAAACAAATAAAGAAATATTTGGATATTTACATCTCGTATAGGTCTGATAAACAAGGAAAAAATGTCATTTTTTACCTCAAATCACATTTTTTAGAACATATTAAAGCAATAAAATTGTATTGAAAATAAAATTGTATTTTATTGAAAATAATGGTTTGAATTTAGAAAAAATTAATGCAGTGGTCAATGGTTGGACCAAAAATTTATTTAGCTGTTTTAAAGCAAATAAATAGTGAATTGAGTAAGAGCAAAGTTTACCATTACTAATTGAATTGGGGACACGTTGCTTACACATAATTCATAGAGCACTACGTAAGGGTATTGATTGTATTATTGATGGATTTGCTGTAAATATTAATCAATTTTTCAAACTACCTCCTGCAAGAAGGGAAGATTATCATTCCTTACAGTTGGAAATACTGGAAGAAACTCTATCGACTTAGTTTCATTCATCATGTTAAGAGAAGTTGGTTAACTTTGGACTCAGTTTGTGAGAGCATCGATGAGCAACATAATGCTCTAAAAGAATATTTTATTGCTAAAGAACCTAAAGAGTCAAAATGTCCTCTTTCTGAGAGACGTCTTCAGATTATAAAACATTTGAAAGACCCTAAGACTCTGGCATATCGGCATTTTGTTTCATTTTTTGTAAAACTTTTGAACCATATTTACTTCCAATGCAAAAAGTCTAATCTTTAGTACATGTTATGTACAGTAAGTTAAATGAACTTGTTTGCAGTATCATGTTTAAATCCAGAAATCTGTGAAAGAAATGGAGTAAAGTTACCATAAATTAATGTTGATTCAGGAAACAATTGATTAAACGTAAAAACAAGATTGAAATAGGCAATGGTGCAACAGCAACATGGTAAAAGCTTACGGATAAAATAACATTTCTACTAAGTGTCAGAAGTTGCTACATAGCAACTTCTAAGCTTTTGCTTCAAAAACTTCCTATAACAAATCCTTTACTCTAAGATTTCCAGTGTTTGTCGCCTTATAATAGAAAAAAAGGAAGAGTCTAGGAGCTCATTTAGCAGATTTATTCACATGAGGAATATGTTGAATTAATTTTCAGACTTTAATAAGATGAATGAAGAGTGGATTCTTTGCATGTGTGAAGATACGATGTTGCTTATGAATGATTATGATAATCACCAAAATATCTGTAAATATTGGAATCTAGTTTTTAATATAAAAAAATGCTGGTGGTTATATAAAATATCTTACTCTTTCTAGTGTTATTAAAGAATGTTTGTAGTTATTAAATGTAAATTCCCAACCAGAAAGAGGTTTTTGACTAACAATTCTGCTGTGACAAAGGAGAAAGCTTCTTTATCGGAATTAACAGTTCACAGTTTACTCATTTGTCATGATGTTATTGGAATGCATGGCAATTCTGTTTCCTCCATTCCATATACCAAAGAGATGATGCATTATATTCAGAAATCTCATGCAGAATATGCATCATATATGCAAAAATCAAAAAATGCAACTCAATTAGAGAAGAAAAGAAAGGAGGAGGAAGACATACAAGGTACTTGTGAAGAAAAGTTTAAAAAATCGCACTTGTTAGAAAAATTTGCTTGATAATAAATGTGCAGCTCAAAAACTTTTGGATGCTGCAAATAAAAAATATCGTGTGCTATTAGTGATGATAATGAGTGATGTGAAAGATTGGACAAATGATGCTATCTGCTGCTAATGCAGAGATTGCATCTGTGAATGATTCGTTGAAAAAGAGTAGTATTAAATTATCGGAATTAAATGCTAATGCATTCAGTTCAAAAAGGACATTATTAGTTATAAATATAAATTGATTGTAATATAAAGCATTTATCATGTAGCTTATTAATTTTTAGAAAATTTTCAGTATAAAAAGTTTAAATTTTTGTGTCATTTTTCATATTTTTGTATTAAAAATTAAAAAACTCAGAATTTATTAAATTGTATACTCCTTTCTAAAATGTGTTATATTCATAAAACAGAAATTAGTATGTAAAAGTAACATTGGTTTTGTTTAATTATTGACATATGTCCTGAAAAATGTCCGGATATTTTTTGAAAATATTGTCCTGAAAATAAATTTCAGTACTCCTACCCCTGAATTTGTTCTATTTTAATTAAAACATTACTAATTGTTACTATCAATGTTATTAGGTTATTCTGTTTCTGTTTGTCAGATGACAAGTAGCTTAGGTGGGGAAGGAAGGAGTACTTAATAAATATTAACAAATTTATTTACATGTAGAATTATTTACAGACGTCTTTTACCTATCTCATTCTTAGCAAGCTCTTTCACACACTCTCTCTTTTTCAATTACACATACATATCTATTCACACCACTTCTTAACTACTGCCATGTTGTGGCCACTCATTATTTTTTAAATATTACTTAGCTTAATGTTAACTTTGGGCCAGACTGACCGATTAATCTCCAGATTAATACAAACAATACTAGTAGACATTTATAAACTAAAAATAATTCATAATAAAATTTTAAAATATCACAAAATAAAAATAAAAATATTTACAAATCTTAACAATTCTTTAGTAGACATACTTACTTTTTTTTTAACAATCAAATTTAACAAAAGTTTAGCAATTATACTAATTTTACATTTGCTAACCTACTTATAAAAAGAAAAGAAATAATTAGTTCATATAATGAGAAACTTATACATTATATTCAATAGAAAATACCATAAAAGTTCAGATTTTCTTTAAAGTTTAATTTAGTATGAAAAACATTTAATTAAATGAAAGTCCATTAAGTTCAAAGTTCACTTTCAGTATCACTGGAATCACTTGTGTCTGGGTAAATTCTCCAAGGTTTGAGTTGACTTACATGGGCGGTAGTTGTGAAAAAGTGTCCCCTTTTCCTTTTCTTGTAACTGAGTCACTCTGTAAGTGTCACCTGGTAATACTTTAGTTATTATCAATGATCCCCTGTATTTTTGTTGAATTTTCAAAGGTTGACCTGTTGCTTGAGATGTTTTCTTCATGACCACTATTTCACCTTTTACGTAGTTGATTGTTTTACATTTTTTTTTGTCAAAATATGATTTCATCATTTCCTGCTTTTCTATATTATGAATCGCTTCTTTTCGTATTTCTTCAGGATCCTTACATTCTTTGGCTTCATCATCTGCTAATTTGCTTATTAGTCCATAAAATCTAGGTGAGTAACCATGTAGCATTTGAAATGGAGTCTTATTGGTTGTTTTAATAACTGCATTATTTAAATTCCATTCGGAATCTTTAATTTTCAAGTCCTAATCTTTGTGTTTTGGATCTTCCATACTTGTAGAAATTGTAGCTAATAAGAGTTCTATGGCATCTTTCGACCATTCTGTTTCCTTCAGGATGCTTTGGAGAGTTCAAAGTATGCCTAATTCCGTTTGTGGTACAAAACTCTTCAAATTGGTGAGAAGTGAAATATGACCCTCGGTTACTTATCAACTTGTCCGGTAATCCAAATTTGTTGATGAAATTCTGTAAAGCTTTCAGTACGTTTTGAGTCGAAGTACTTCTCACTGGTGTAGCTCTGACGAATCTAGTTAAATTACCTATTATTACAAGTAATTCTTGATTTCCTCTACAAGTTTTAACAAAAGGGCCTAGATAATCCACGTGAATGATAGAAAATGGATGTTTTCCTGGTGCAATTGGGTTCAGAAATCCCTGCCTTTTACCTCCTGAAACTTTGTTCAGCAGACATTCAAAACACATCGAATTATGTTTTCTTACATAACGTTTCATAGATGCAAACCAAAATAATTTTTTTTTACTAACAGTTTGATCAACAGAAAAATGTCCCATGAGGACGTGGAATCTAACTACTATACTTTTCCTCATTGATTTATGCATTACTTAAAGTGAAATTTCTTTATCCTTAATCTTGCATTTTCTATAAAACTTATTTTGCTTGAAGACATATCCTTCAATCATTCTCTTTTCAGATTCAGACCTGTCACCTTCATTCTTCTTGAATACATATATTAATCTGCGTAGTTCCATGTTGCAATTTTGCATCATTAAAACTTGTTCTTCTGTAGTCAAAGTAACACAAACTTCAAATTTTCTTTCAATAATACCATGCAAAGTATCTTCTGGCTCTTCAGCAGCTGCTCTGCTTAGTGCATCTATGTGTTTCATTCGTTCACCTGGTCTATGTCGGATTTCAAAATCATATTCTTGTATGAGGTTAAACCATCTTGTCACCTGAGGATTTGATGACTTTTTAGCGTTTAGATACACGATTGCTTGACAATCTGTAATGATTCCATACTTCTTCCATTCGGATACAATTTCTTTTATATTTTTCTTCTCTTCAGAATTGGTTTTATACGGTTTTTGAAAAGTTGGCTTACTCCCATCTACTTCTTTAATGTCCATTTTGTATAAATACGTGCAGCCTAACTTGCTTAAGTTTAAAGCAAAACAGTCTTTATATTTGTTTAATAAATATAAAAGTTCCAATTTTTTATATCACTGTCTTAGGATTTGTCGAATTTATATCTTTCCTTAAAATAGGAAATTTCCTTGTTAATTGTTATAACTTCAACTTTTTCATCATCAATTTCAACTTTATTGGATAGGGATAAGCTTTCCTCACTAACTTCCATTCTCCTACCTAAACACTGGCCTTTCTTAATTTTTAAATTAAATTTTTTTTTATTTATTACTGGTAGAACTGTTTTACCGTTAACTACTTCAAGAATAGAATCGAAATTTTGTCCTATAATTTTGACTAAAATTGCCCCATTAACTATCGAATTTTGGGTTTCTTCAATTTTCGCTCTAATTAGATTAATTGATTTACTTTCGATTTCTGTGTCATTTAATGCTTTTAATTTAACTGCATTTTCCTTAATATCTACTTGAATTTCAGAGAAAACGTCTTTTGAGTATCCAAATTTTAGATTACCCCCAATACATGTAAAAGCAATGTATGGTAAATCTAACCATGTTCTACCTAAAATTAAATCGCATGGTTGGGAATTATCTTCTACAATTAATAAAGGAATAAATTTTCCAACTACATCATCTATACGAATATTTACTACAGCTTTACCAAGAGCTTTAGTCCCTGGATAATTTTGATTTCCAAAACCGAATAATCTACTGCTATCTGGTGTCATATTCAGATTCATTTTTATTGCGATACTTTCTTTTAAAAGGCAACAACTACTTCCTGTACCAATTAACGCAGTCACCTTATTCTTATAAATATAAGCATCTTTTATGTAGTTCGTAGGCGCCAGCGACGCACTTGAATGCAAATTGTTTTGACTGATGGATAAATTATTCCCTTCGCCCTTTTTATCGGTTTCATATTTACACGTTCGCTTAGAATGACCATGCTTTTTACATTTCTTACAGTAAGCAGAAGTCTTCGTCGCCGGACATTCACGAGATATATGACCATAATTATTACAATTAAAACATTTAAATTCCCCTTTCTCCTTTCGAATATCTGAGCTGACTAACTTTTTTCGATGAATATATTTATTTTCACTAAACGGAAATGATTTCTTTTCTACCTGAAATTTTTCATTACGATAATTATAATTCTAAACTTATCAGCACGTAATTTATATCTCTTAAGAAATAATGATTTTACATACTTATAATTATTTGTATTATCGTCATTTTCACGCGCAGTTAGTAGCGTTGTTTCAAAAGGGAGCAGTCCCAATAATTGTGACACCCAATACTCTTCACTTAATCCAACACGTCGTGCCTGCCGTTAAAAAAAAACTAAATAAAAATTGAACATTAATTTTCGAAAATCTGTGTGTACGTTTTTACTTTCGTCATTGTTACTTAAATCTGAAATATTTGCATTTTGGGCTTTATTTTCGATACGTAAACGTTTAAGTTCATACTCACGGTCTGCCAACGTTTTGGCGGCTATTTCGGATTCATATCGATCTTCAATAATCCTACTTAATAAACTTTTACTAAACTCTTCATTACACGTCTCTGGTTCCGTTATAATACGTTTTAAATCAATTATTTTAGCATCTTCAGGTACTGAGATCCCTAATTCTGTTGCTAACTCTATTAAATCTACTTTTTTAGCCGTCCCCCAAAAAACCATACTTTACTAATTGAAATACTTAATTACTTCTCTCATAAAATACTTTTTCAATAACGAAATTATTACTTCCGCTTCACCTAAAACGAAACTAATTGTTTCTTTAAAAATGAAATTACTTTTTGCAAACGAAATTAAGAAAATACTTTATACTTATACACATAATTCTTAAATTTCGTTCACTACTTTAGAATACATTACTAAATAGGTTAATACACATTTCAAAACGAAACAATTAAAATTCGCCTACCTGAATTCCTAAGTATAGCGAGTTATTCCTCTTCTGATTTATTAGGTTATTCCGTTACTGTTTGTTGGATGACAAGTAGCTTAGGTGGGGAAGGAAGTTGTACTTAATAAATATTCACAAATTTATTTACATGTAGAATTATTTGCAGAAATCTTTTACCTAGCTGCTTAGCGAGCTCCTTCACACACTCTCTCTTTTTTAATTACACATACATATATATTCACATCACTTCTTAGCTACTGCCATCTAGTGGCCACTCATTACTTTTTAAATATTACTTAGCTTAATGTTAACAATGTTTAGATAATCAAATGTGATGCAAATTTAAAGGATGGTAGAAGCAGATCAATCTGAAGTTTTGGCTTCCAGAGATGTCAATAAAAGTTCCTGCATCATGTCCAGCTTATGAAAATTTAAGATTTTAAGCCCATGGAGAGAAACCAATGACAAAGTCATTCAGGAGTCAGGACAACCAAAAGATATTTTTTTTATCTATTGCAATGTGATTAATTTTATGCTACAAATTTTCAATTTAAGACTTCTGTTCTTTTTCCATAAGTAAAGTTCACTGAGGGAAGTTTGAAAAATATATATTGTGTTTAGAAATCATTTATATCTGCAAGCAAGAGTTCGTTCAGTATGAGTAATACAGATCGTACAGATTAGAGCATGGTTTTATGGATGATTAGATCTCTTTAGTGATGTTTTGCTGAATCACAATTCATTCACAATTCTCTTTCATATGAAGAGAACCACGGATCTGCTACCTGCCCTCTATTAATTGAGGAATCAACTGCTATTGCAACAAAATTTTAATCTTTAGTAGACATCTTTTTGTATAACCACACATTATTCCTTATAATAAAAATGGAGTACTGTGGATGATCTGTGTTAAAGAGATGAAAACTTGCTGGTTAATGTTTGTGATTTAAGAGGTGCAATTGACCTGTATTTCATTTTCGTGGATAACAATTCGGAACCACTTGCAGTTAATGTCGTCAAGTATTTTTTGGAAAGAGAAGATATATCTTTTACACTGATTAGTTAACTGGATCAATGCACTGACAGTATTGAACATATCTAGTTCATACTGGGTGAAACAAGTTCAGTAGTTCTGTAGATAACCTTCAAGATAATAAAATTATTTTTCATTTCTTGTCTATAAAATTATTTTATGCAGTCTTACTCCTAAATCTTTTCCACTATTTGGTCCAATAGACAGACAACGAATGATAGCTTAATTATTTACCATCCTCGTTGTTAAAAGTTCATAAGCTATTAGACGTTTGTAGTAGTGTGGAATCTATTTTAAAATTCATATCCTTGTTAAAATACCCTTTATTTGCAAAAAATGATTGTTGAGCAACAAACTAGCCATCAATTAATAGATTGATGTGGCTTGAAAATGAAATAATTTATGATAACGTTTGTATTCTACATATGTTCATCAAAATAATGAAAACAACTTAGATTGATAAAGAATCCTTTATAAACATAGTGTAGGACAGCCTTTGCTATGCAATATACCTTTGGATTCACTTAGGAATTGATTCATATAAGCACTGAATAGTGTATCAGAAATATTGTACCATTCTTTATTGACATGTTGTGGAAGCTCTTGAAGAGTTTGCCATGAAGGATATTGATTCTGCATTGAATTCTCTAAAATGAGCCATAACAGCTCAATTACAATGAGTTTGGGTGATTTGGCAGCAAGGTAGATGCTTAACTTCAATCTCATGTTAATCAAACCATTATTGGTCAAGTCCTGCTGCATGAATAGAAGTATTATCATCTTTAAAATTCCATCTTTTGCAGAAAACATAATATTAATCTTAAAATGTATTTGATCAGGTAAAATCTCTCTATACTTCTCTCCAGTGATCCATCCTTTTAAGTTTGCATTTAGTGCTGCAAAAAATCATGGCACAGCTGCTCATATCTTGGCAGATCCACTCCCATTCTTGAGAGTTGGACAATTATGATCATTCGTTTGTGCTGGTGTCCTCCAAACATGCGTCTGTCCTGTCGTAGGAAAAAGTAAGACTTCATCATACCAAATTACTTTCTTCCATTTATCAATAGACCAGTTTTTGAGTATACATACAAGATGTTTGGCCTTCACATAAATGACCATTGATTAGAATTGCTACTCTGCCTTAACCATTTGGCACAGCTTATCTTTTTTGGACCTTGCGCCATAAAACCCAACTGCCCAAACAACTGTCTTAACATTTTGTTTTAAAGATGCCTTCTAATGGTAATCATTGACAATGAGAAATTCAGATACTGATTCAGCTTTGCTCTTTAGGTGTTATAATCCACTTCAATATTTGTATGCGTCTTTCACTGAAGCATCTCTTTCCATCCATCATTTTTTGTGCAGCATTATGTATAATGTTGTCATGATTTTAGACACCTTATGTATTTAAAAACACCACAAAATTATGTTTTTTGTTTTTACTTGATGTAGTAGGTGAGTTCCTTTAACTTAACCCTCTTTGAATGTATGAAAAATCTAAGATTTTATACTTTTGAAAAGAACAATATCCATCATGCTTATAACTTGAATAAAGCTGCAACATATTACCAGAATATAGGCATATCTATTTCTGGAAAAAAAGCAAATTGTTAGTATATTTCTGTGATTACAAAATGTATTAAAAATTTCATTTTAATTCATTACTGTTTGCATTATTTTGATAACCATCTGTATATATGTTGTATAAATACAAAATTTTATTAATTAACTCTCTAAAATGTCGTACTTACAAATTTTATCTAAATACTTATGTGTGTATTTTAATATTATTTATTTTATTTTTTCAATTCGATATTATTTAAGGAGATTTTCCTTTATGTTTTGAACTGTTGTTGTAATATTTTGAAATTAGTATTTGTTAAGTTTGAAATCATTTTAAATTAAATAGATAATATTTCAGCTTAAATACTTAAGTACATCCTTTGAGTAGCTTTTATTAAATACATTTCATTGATAACCTATTTGTAGTGTTTCTTTCAGTTAGTTGTTATTAATGCTAATCAACTGATTAAAGAATTTTAAGAATTTATTTTGTTTCAAGTAAATAAAATTAGCAGACATTTTTTGCAAACAGTCTTTTATCAAATTTACTTGTCTCTCCTGTTGTAATTAAATAATTATTCTCAGTAAATGGCTTTCAATTTCATTGTCCTCTTTTATTTGGCATCAATTAAAAACTCTGCATAGTTTATTATTAATATTAAAAAAGAATTTTTACATATTTTAATGTTGGAGAACTGTATAAACTTATATTGCGTTTATCTATTTTTCTCTTATCCTCCAAAAGATGAATTTTTGTTTGAATATTTGCAAATAATTACAGAAATAAATTGTAGTTTTGAGTATTTAAGAACTTCTGAATTGAATTTAACTTTAATATTGACTTATATTTTGTATTTTATTAACATATTAGGCTTTAGTAATTCTTAGATTGCAATTTTTAAAAATTGAAGTTCCTTTTTAGATAACGCTAAGTGGATTTTGAATGTGCAATGGCAAATGGAAGGTGTTGATATACATTTGGATACAAATATAGGAAAACAATTATCTGCTTTATTCAAAACACTTACTGCCATTACTGGTGTTGAAGATGAAAGTGATGGTATAGATTATGCTGACAATGGAAATGAAGAAACAACTCACCATGGACCTTGTGTTCAAGTAAGTTGATTCATTTAAAAAATAAATTATTTCCAAATATATATGTAGAAATGTTATTGGAACTTAAATTAGTAGAGGCTACCTTAAAGTAAATGTGATTCCATTAAAAAATTTCTTTTCCCCCTTTTTTTTTATTACTCATAATTGTTTCATATGTTAGTTGTTTTACTTTCAGTATGAAATTGCTATTTTACTCTAGTATAGAAACCTCTTCTAAATGCACAAAACCTTATATTGAATTTTAAACTTGTTTATTATTTCTTTACTCTTATATTTATAATAAGTATATTGTTTTTCTTTAACTTAAAAATTAGCATTTCCTGATCATTCTACACCTTATTGATGAAATACTAAGAATTTTATTCTGTCTATAAATTTATACAAGGAATATATGAAGAATACAACTGCTTATAAATGCTTGTTTGATTTCTTTCAGCTTCAGTAAAACAAATTCACTTGAGTGCCAAAAATTAATATACCTTTTAAATATGAAATATGTTTCTAAGAATTTCATTTTATTGAAATTATTTCACTATACACCTTTATTATGCTTTCAATTTCATAAAATTTTCAAATATATATATATATATATATATATATATATATATATATATATATATATATATATATATATATATATATATATATATAT
>JAPDSC010146804.1:156966-167583 GCA_026290005.1 Latrodectus geometricus | reverse complement strand
TATATATATATATATATATATATATATATATATATATATATATATATTCAATTACTATTTGATCTGCTTTCTGTAAGATTCATAATGATTTATAAAACTTCTGGATGAGAGATTTTATTTTTTAGGGTAGAGTACTTATATTTACTTATGAACATACAAGTGAAAAATAAACCCAAGTAAACTATTACTCTGTATTTCCGTAAAATACCCATTTTTACTGTACATTAATAATAACTGATCTTCTGTTATCAGGCTACTTTTGAGTGATGTGTAACATGTTTCTTTTTATAGTTAATGGAAAATCTCTATTTAGGACTTTTCTGATATTTCTGCAATATTTAAAAAAATTTGTAAGCCTTTTTGAAAGCATAAGTAAGAAATAATATTTTCCATTCATATATTTGATTTAAAATAAGATTGCATAACCTTTGTGATACAACAGTTGTACTTGTTCTTTCTTTCATTCAAATCCTTGCAGAGTTCGCAGATATTCCTCCAAAAATAAAAAATAATTGAGTTGTCAAAGTAGTGTATTTAACTTCTCGGTTTAAGGAAAAGGTGCATAATTTTATAATTAGCAGATTGTAGTTGTAAATGTTTTAAATTACAGTATTATATACTTTATGAAATGAATTTGAATTTACAGTTGCTTGAGTGATACATTTTAACTGGAATTTACAAAGAAAAAATTGGAATTGATTACTTCAGTGGCCCATACTGAATATCTTCCACTAAGTATTAAATTACTAATAAAGCCTCTTTTAGGAGGTCTTTGGGTTTCAACTGTGTAAATATTTTTAATATTCCTTAAGCGATTAACCTTAAAATAAGAGTTTTAAAATGATATTGATGGATAAAATAAAAAAGGTAAAATTATAAAGGTTAAAAAGTTGTTTCAAATTCGTCGTTTAGCATTTTTTAGTTTGGTTAGTATGCAAGACAAGTAATTCATTAAATATTTGTCTTGATAAAAGAATTTCAAACAATTTGTTAATACTTTAATGTATAAAAATTTTATTTGTAAATCGTGCTATTGCTATTTTGTGGATTTTTCTTTAATTTTTAGTAACCGGTATACTTTCCACATAATAAACAATGAGAAAAGATTCCTTAAAACTAAACAAAAGCAAGTTACATTTTTTCTTAAAAAAGGTAAGAAATTTAAAGAAAATAAATTGCTAGAGATACTTTAATTGTTAACTTCAAAAAAGAAATATTCAATAAATTAAATCCAGTGGAAATAAGAACTAAATGACCTACATTTGTGAAATTATGAATGTATGATTTTTTTTTGCCTTTGCATTTGATTAAAAATAATTTTTTCAATTGGAATGTATGTGTTATGGCTTCTACATCTAATTGTTTTCATGTTAGTTAATTTAAATTATCAGAGTTGATAATGCCTTTACTCCATTAAATATATTCTTTCTTGATTTGTCTTAATTATGTTTCTATTAAAACAATAATTTATGAAGTAAAATATTTCATTTATTATTGTTAATGTGTAATATAATTTTTTTATTTTCAGGAGCCTGTGATTACCAGAAAAGGAAGCACCTTCGTAGAAACTCTTCCCCCTTTATTTTTGGATCCAAGTTTAGATGCTAAAAAAAGATCGCGACTGATTGAAAAAGAAATGAATGAGCAAGCAAAAATTATTAATGATTTGAGGTACTCATTTTTAAGCATATAACAAAATTAATTTAAATTTTTAGTGATTTTATTAATTGTCAGTGTTTTTCCACTTCACTTACCTGGGAAAATATAACTCAGTTTCACTTTAATTAAATGTTTTTCCTATTTTTAAATTTCATTTGAAAAAAACTTTTATACATGAAAATTAGTAATGTATGGAATTATTTATGTAAATGTGATGACCATCTTAAATTTGTGTAACTGTAATGTTCATTTAAAATATAAACAATAATTTTAATAAAATTATATTATTATCTATTGTTTACGTAAATTTTTATTAGCAAAGAAAATATCACAATTTTGGATTATATATAATGCTTTGCTTTATCTCGAATTGTAGACATTTTCATTTCACATGTCTTAAAAATACATATTTCTGCCATTCTCTGAATTTTCTTTTTTCTAGTTTTAAATTTCTTTATACTCTTTTGCTTACACTAGAAAGTTGTGTATTTTAAATTTTTGCAAATTCTAAATTTCACATCTAGATGTCAAATTTTATTTAATACTTATCTGATTTTTTTTCTGTATTAGACATTATTATTTCCTTAATTTAATTATGATTTCCGATTTTGTAGTTCAAATCAACATTGTGAAATGCTGTTATTGTAGCATGTCATATGAATTTATAATAAGTTTTCATATTTATGCACAAATTATTTCTTTTTACGAGTTGTAAATTATTCACATTTATATCCCTTAATTGAGAAAAATTTTTCAAATATCTGGAATGATTGTTTCAGAAAATGCAATTATTTTTTATACATTACTTTCATGTAGAACAAATTACAGTTAAAAAATGAAATCAAATAATGCAGCAAAATCAAAAATTATTTCGCAAGTATGTGCTAGAATATGTACTTTATTTCCCAACTAGCTCAAGCCAAAATTATTTTGGTTTAAGCTAAAATAATAATTGCTTTGTCTAATTATTATACTTTGAAAATTTTGAGTAAATTAATTGCAAATATTATTTAAAAAAGCTTTTATGTATACATCTACAAGTATAAATCTAGAAGTCTTATAACTAATATTTAAAGTCATTATTATATTGTTAATCAAAATTTTGTAAATTGTGATTCATAATTTTTTACAAATAGCAATGTTTGTTTTCCCTAGTAACATAATTCTTAAGTGCATCAAATTTTATTGAAAATAGTTTTAACTATCAAACCTTAAAACCAAAAACTTAAAATTAATCTTGGAATCAAAATACAAAAATAAAAAAAAGAAATTTCAGTTTTAAATTGAAAATTTGTCTGTAAATCTTGAAAATGTTTATAATAAACAGTTCACATTCTAGTTGCTTAGAATAAAAATCAATAAACTTTAATTGGAAATTATTTTTTAAATTATCAAATGCTTCAAAATACTTTTATAAAGAAATTTTTCAGCTCCTATTTCTTCTTTACTGTTTTTAGTACTTTGTTTCTGTTATTGCTTTGGTTACTCAAATTTACTTTGGTTTTGTTAACACTGTGGTTATGTAACTCAGCTTTTAATTATAATTTCTTATGGATATATAAGTAATTTTTTTTAAATGGGGAAATCTTTTCACTTAGAAATTTAAATTTTATTTCTTAGACTACTTGGAGCTAGTCAAAGTACTATTGAACAAGAAGTTCGTCGCCTGCATGAACTAGAAACTGCTGTATTTAATGATTTTAGAAGAGATGTTATAAAAAAACTAAGAAGGCAGAGTGTTAAGGTATATTAAATAAGTTTATATTTAAATTTTGTGTTTTAAATCAAATGAAACATGTTCTCTTAAAATTTCCATTTCTCTCACAATATTAACTTTCCATTTCATGTGTTACATAATGATACATAATTAAGCTTATTTACCATAACAAAATGGTTGTTTTCTAGCTATGTAGCTTTTCTTTGGGTATATCTCCTAAAAATCTAAAAGTAAATAAAGAAGTATCTTGAACAACTAAATATATAATTATCTCCTTAATCTACTCTTATGTCAAACTATTTTTTCAAATATCCCAAGAGAGCTTTAGACTGTGTTGAGATATATTTTGTTCCTTTAATGCATTTAAGACAGTTCCTTTAAAAACAGTTTTTTGTTTCCATCTCCTGATATAATGTTTCTTATTCATATTCTTATTTATTGTTTATTTACTCTCTGTTGAAATTATTTCATTCTTTTAATGCTTTAAATAAAATTTTGCTAAATTTACTATTTCCATTATTTGAAATTAAAAATTATATTTTTTTTATAATTTTATTTTTATATATATATGAAATTTTGTTTTTGCATTGGAAAGGCTAAATTTTATTTACTACCTTTCATTATTTTCATTCCGACTATAATTAAAAAAATTTGTCACTTTTTGTTATTTTTTGTTGTTGATCCATTGTTTAATAGCAATCCTATTATTCAGGCATTCAGGTTTTATGAATTATGACTTTTGGTTTTCTGATTTTCAAGCTTCAATATCTTCTTTCAACTTTGAGAATTTTTTTAAAACTTTCTAAACTATTTACCATTCCAAATATTCCAAAATATTTTCTAAATTAGTAAAATTATTCATTTCAAAAATAAATTTGTTTTTAAGAGAACAAAGTTGGCTGTCCTTAAAAGGAAAAAATAGGAAAATCTGATTAAAGTGTGAAAGTATTTCAAGCAATATATAAGAATTGCTTAAAAAATTGTTTTGTTGAATTTATAACAGTGTTTTATAATTTGGAAAGTTCTTGAATGCATTCCTATCAAACATATAATATTGTGTCTTACTAATAACTATTTTATTTGTTTTTACTTAGTTAATTTAAAACCTTAAGTTTAATAAATTAGTGAACTTAAGGTTTAAGTTCTAGTGTAATTCCTTATCTTTTTTAGGGAAAATGTGCTCATAAAACCAGTAATATATTATTTTATCTCAAACTTTTTTCTATGCAAAATATTTTAAAATTTATATTTTATCAATATTTTAGATATTAAAAATCAAAAATATGTTTAATATATTTAATAAAATCAAGCATATTAGTACTGTGGAAAAATTTATACTTAAAATGATATAAATCGTTCTTTTAATTTTAAACAATTTTACTGCTTAGAAATTAATGTTTCAAACCTTTAAAATTGTGGAACAAATACCATTAAATGTGAATTGTTTTGATATTTATAAAGTTTTCCAAAAATAATATAACATCAATTCAACTATTTCAACTTTTTTATAACTCTAAAAGGGGAAAATTGAAAAATCATTTAAAGTTGTCACATCTAAAATTCAGATAGCATTTGCAACAATTAAAGGAAATTAGTTTTGATTCAAAGATTTGTCCATTATTTTACATGAATAAAGTTTATTCGATTGTAAATAATAATTTTTTCATTAGCTGAATAGCTTTTTTATAAATTGAATCTTATTTCAAAAAGGATAAATAAGTCTGATACAAAAGTACATTTAATTTTACTATTTTGAACTTTATAGAAAATTAACAAATAAATTGAAAATACTTAATATCATATATTATTTAAAATTATAGCATTGCATTCGTATAATGTTTTGTAAAAACGTAAATAGCCTGAATTTTTTAAAAAGATATTTAATAGCAATCGTTATGAAATCATAACATCTTTTAATAGTTTAATTAGCAGGCTCAGATTTGGTTTGTTTCATATATCAGGTTTGGTTCTCATATCAGGTCATATTGATTTGTTATTTTATCTCAAATATTCATTTAAATAAAGAAATGTGGATGTTTTAAAATAAAAAATGAATTAATTCAGGACATAAATTTTACTGATTTATATGGTGCAATTATTTATTTTAAACCACTGTCCATCTATATACTTACCTACTGAATATGTATTTGTAGACATAGAAGAAGTTAATTTTAGAGAAAAATCTTAAATTCTTTAATGTATTGAAAATATAAATAAAAGAGAAGTGTACTGCAAAAGCATTTTATGTATGATAACTCTTAAAGGATAAAAAGGAAAAATATTTTTCAATGTGTGAAGTTCACATGAATTTAAATATTTTAAAAGGCATAGATTTGAATAGTTACTAAACCATATATTTCCTACTACTGTTTACCAATGTATTATTACCTAGTAAAAAGTTATAGTTATTTTTTCCAAATAAAAATAATTGTTATAAATTTGAATCTTAATAATATGTATTGAGAATAATGAAAAACTAGCTATTTTTATTACATATTTTTTCTGTATATAATCTAAGAGTATTAGTTTGCACAATTGTTTTTATTTGTCATTTCAAATGTTATTTTTCTATGTTTTATCTATGCAATAAATACTATAAATATTTTCTTCAATTGTGTGTTAACTTTGTCACTAAAGCTAATAACTGGTTCTTAGAGTGATATCAGATGATACACAAATTAATATGAGAATGTTCTCCAGTCATTGAAGTAAAACTATTTGTCTCTATGTGAAATATGGTAGTTGCAGTTCATTTTTTCTATAAATATGTTTTATTGTGGAATAAATATGAAAGTAATCAGTATTTATTTAAATTATAAGGAATCATCTGTCCTCAATATTTGTGTAGAAAAATTTACTTTTTCTCAATATTTCTACCGGTCTGATCATATTTGAAACCATTTAGTTGGTTTTTTCTAATTCTACACTATGTATTAAAAATTTAATAATTAGAAGCTTGAATTGAATAATATGTTTGAGCATATTTGTTTTAAAAATAATTGAATTAAATAATAAATTATTCGGTAGTCTCCTCAAGCAATTTTTAAATTAAAGGAAGGGGTGAGTGATACTGTGTATGTATGGTGGTTTCATTGATGTTGATAAATTGATTACCCTTTCATGGTTAACCCTTTCTGGCACACTATCCTTTAAAGTTGAAATATTAAGGAAAAATTTTATAGGCTGTCTATTTAGGCCTTAAATAGTGTACAGTAAAAATTTGTTAAAGATTGCACTGACCGTTTCGATTTTGTGGGTGTTCCATCACATGGAACACTGCGCCGCAAAGAGCTATGAAAAGCGAGCATTGCAATGAAACACGCTAACGTGCAAATCTTTCGTATATTAATGAGAAAACAATGTATAATGTTGTAAACAATGTGTAGCAGACTTGGTGTACCCCAGGGTGCACCATAAGGAGGACTGCTACTCTACGACCCCCGGAAAAAAGGGGGGATGAAAAAGTGATTTTTATGCTATACATAAAAACATACGTAAAGATTGGTTTGCAAAAAAATAACTTAAATTAATTTTTAAGGAAAAAGCTCTAGACAATTTTAAAGGGGGCTTTTTTCACACAAGTCCCAAATATATTTACTTTGACAGCTTATCGGTGTAAAATCAGGTAGCGACTTCTGCACAGTCTGTTTAGTTACCCAAGTAAGGTCTTAGGGCTGCATAGAGGGGACTGGTTGGAATAAATCATCGTCATCTTCACTTGCATGCGATACATCGTTGCTATCAGATTGAGACAGTTCAAGTGGTATAGAAACATATTCCTCTGTATCACTATCACAATCTGCATTCTCAGATTCACTACCAAAGACCGATTCTTGAAGCATTTTTATTGCTTCAGAAAGACTAAGACCTCTCCATGCCATTTATTAGCAATTAGCAAATTTAAAAAATAAACTAAAAATTAAATTTTATTTGCATAAAAAGTATAAACTAAAATATATAAATTCAATAAAATATCTATACAGTAATATAAAATAAGTAGTATCAAAAAGGAAAATCGAGAACATAAAAATCATGCACCTTCTATCTAGAGATGACGTGAAATAACTGATATAATCTTAGACCCCACTGAAGCTTTCCAATTCAAGAGGGCGAGAAGATTGTAGAAATATTTCCCATACAAGGAATCATCCCCTGTAAATTCCTAAGCAAAAGTTCGTTTCTTCCTGAAAGAGAGAAAAACAGTAATCATAAACACAGATGTTTCCCTCATCATTGCGTTCAAGGCTAATCCCGCACTGACGGCGTAATTCAATTACTTCCGTTGCGGCGCAGTGTACCAGGGGATGGAACACCTTGTTTTATTCAATGATTATACGTATACTATATGCGTAAAAAATTTAAAGTAATATAGAATAAATAGTTCAATGGACAGGCAACAAAATAATACAGAAATTTTTCTCCAAACATTTATTTTTATATCACAAGAAAAGTTGGGGAAAATTTCTTAAAATTAGAGGGATTTAAATAACATAAAATAATTGAAAATTATTTGTCGCCTTGTGTGGTACTGCCATCTATTATCAAAGAACATTTTAAAAAAAATTGATCCATTTATCTCTAAATGCAATGGTTTGGTAACAATTTAAAATTTAGTGTTCCATCACATGGAACACTGCACTGGAAAGGGTTAACATTTCATTATTACTTAAAAGTTCCAAATTTTGTTTGTTATATAATATTCTAGAATATGTAAAGAACTGTTAATATAAAATTTTAGAATACTTGAAATTTCTGTATATCTGCAAAGCATTTGCCATGAGTTTGAATTACAGAAAAATTTGAATATTTATAAATTCTAAGGGAGAACTGAAGTTTTTTGGGTCTCTTATAGAAAATTGCATTACTAATTATTTAGAAAACAATTTATTTAATTTATGATTTTAAGGACATTAAAATCTTTTAATGCAGTTTGTAATTTTTGAAATAGAAATGGAATAATAAATGCAAATGTTTAATGAAATCTCATTTGCTTGAAATTTTTCCTTTTTTTCTGTTATCAATTATTTTAACTCATTAAGAATCTGAACATAATGTTTTTTGAAGACAAAGGAAATATCCATTTAAATTTTACTTCAAGAAATGTTTTTAAATAACTACTGTTTATAACTGTACTTCATAGCTAGTTTCTTAAAGTGTGAGCATAGTTAGTTATTTTATTTTATTAGATTAAAAATATTTTTCTTAAATAAATAACAGATTAAAAAGTTTTTAAAGCACAGTTTAAAAATTCTTAAATATATTCTTTAATGATAAGTACTAGTTTTTTTTTTTTCATTTCAGTCAGGAACACATTTGCTCAATTTTTGCTTATAAAAAGATAGTTTATGACAAATGGAAAATTTATTTTTGATTTTGATTAATAAATATTAAATTTTAACCAGATCTTAATTACTTGCCTTCAATTTCAATAAAGTATTTGTGAATATAATTTATAGTTAATGTCTGTTAATTGTTATCTGTAATAAAAGTGAACTTTGAAAATCATCAATTATTTTAAAATATGTTTTCAAATGAAGTTTTAATCTTGTACACTTTTAAAAGATTCTGATAAATAAATTTTTATTAAATACATAATCAGATATTCTTTGTATCCGTCTGTTTCATTTATAATTTCTGAGAATGATATTTTAAAATTATGTTTCATAGACTAAGTTTATGAAAAGTAAATCATAAAGGTTTGGTGTACTTCTAGGTAAAAGTGATTTGCATACAATAATGACCTTGTATAAGAATGCATAGAAAAACTGAATTCTCCTATTTTTTATGTAAAACTTGAACAGCCTGGTAATTTTATTATAATGCTGTATTCATTGGTTTTTCTTTTTACAAGCATCATAAATTGTGTGAAATACATATTGTCTGAATCTAATATGTGTTGCAGTACTTTAATAAAATGAGCGGAAAGATAATAAAATTATTGCCACTATTTAACTGATTACTGTGATTGGGTGATAAAAGTAAATATGTAACAATAGAATGTATAATTTATAATTTGTATTTTTTAACATACCGATTTTATTTTTCATAAAATTTTCAAAATGTTTTGAAAGAAGTTGTAAAAGAAAATTTTTATTTCAGTTCTCCTAAGCTTCAATCCTTCTTTATTGGAGTTTTAATATTAAAATTTCTTCCAATACAACATTATTAATTTTATCTCAAATCTATTTGTTTAAATATCGTTTTGTATTGAAAGAAATGATGATTTTATTAAATAGAAAGATGTACTGTGCAGATGTCTGTAAAGTATTAATTTTTTTTCAATAACCAATCTATATAACTTTACATTATTTTTTGTTCCTGCATTGAGAAGTAAATTTTAAAATATTCAAAATTATTTATATATGAATGGGAAATCAGTGTATTATTTAATTAGAAAATTGTGTATTTAATATATACATGAACTACAGGAATTAAATTTTTTCGGCTATTTTATATTTTATTTATACTATATTAAGGGTTGTTCCATCTCTTTCTTTTTCTCAATATTCTTTATTGAATTTAGTAAGCTTTTAAAACGTTACCTTAAGATTTTTAATTTAATTTAAATGTCTCAAATTCGAATTATTAATAAGTTATACGAATTTATAATAAATAAATATAACTTTATATAAAAATATTACATAACTTTCTTTGAAGTATTCATTTTAACAGAATGATGCTCAAATTAACAACATTCATGAAATTTGAATTTTATCATGAATGAAGCTTAATTTGTAGACCATCTACATACAATTGACTTTAATTATTTTTATTTTAAATGTATTTAATTGATTTATTTCAAATAGGCAACATCATTCAAAGATAAGTTAGGATTAGGTACACGGTCTACAGCAGGTCCTTTACAGTCTATGTCATTATTTTTCCCCGATACAGAGGAACGAAGTCAAGCTGGGTATAAATATTTGTCTTTTGCTTTATGATGTTAATTTTATCATACACTTTTAAAATAAATTCTTTAATACCATTGTATACAATTAAATGCATTGTTCACATATTTTTTTATTAATTTAAACTTATAAAATTTTTAATCCTGAAATTTTAAATTAAAAGTAATTGAAAGTATTAATATTGCTTAAGTTTTACAGTATCAAATTAAAAGATCAGCACATGAAACATTGAAAGCCAAATCAGAAAAATAGTTAGTATCTGCTTTAAGTTTTTTTCTGAATGTTTTGAACTTTCAGTTTGGTCTAGATAGTTAAAATATATTAAAGATATAA